>CAKAOI010026715.1:62587-95312 GCA_916701655.1 Sebastiscus albofasciatus
TGCGATGGACTGGCGACCTGTCCAGGGTGTACCCCGCCTTCGCCCAATGTCGGCTGGGATCGGCTCCAGCCCCCCCGCGACCCCTAACGGGATAAGCGGTTGCAGATGAGAGTGAGAGATGAGAGATAATTCATTTCTTTGTGTTTCATTCTTTAGTATGCAGGCAACACGTCCGAGTGTTATAACCAGGTTAAGATTATAAAATGGATTTTTTTTTGCCTGATAAATTGGTAATTTTGCTATTAGTGAAAGTGTGTATTACCTACAGTCAGTGGTGGGATGAAATTAAGTACAATTACTCAAGTTCTGTACTTACTAAGTACAATTTTGAGGTACTTTACTTGAGTATTTTCTTTAGATGATGCTTTATACTTTTACTCCACTACATATATTTAACAGATAAAGGTACAGATTAACATTTTGAATTGAAAAAACATACAACATATGATGAGTTTAGAAAAAACTGTTAAAGCTAAAACCAGGTTGCAACCAATGAATATTTTAGTTATCAACTAATCTATTGTTTTGTATTGAATTATTGTATATACAGTAGTGTAAACCATTTCCACCCTGAGAAACTACAATATTAAAATACTGCTTACATGTTAATATATAATAATGTAATATATATAATAAAGTAACCCTCTCAAAGGGGCCATTCTGCAATGTGAGTACTTTTACTTTTGATACTTTAAGTTTTTTTTTACTGTTAATCCTTCTATACTTTTACTTTTTAAGTAAAATGCAGGACTTTAGCTTGTAATGGAGTATTGTTATAGTGTGGTATTGCTACTTTTACTTTAATAAAAGATCTGAGTACTTCTTCCACCACTAAACTGTGCCCCCAAACAGTCATTCAGTACTCCTCTAAATCCACTAGGTGGCAGTCATATACAGAATGTACTGTGTGATTAAACCCCTCCAAATGATGCACAGCACACAGTGATGCGTGAACTCATTAAACTGTGCAGTGTAGTTCACAGAGAAGCACATAATAATAATGATAACCAAAACACAATTATGAATAAAGCTTTGTGGAGATGTTCGCTCAGCGTGGGTAATCTGTGTTTTCTTGTTTATTTTCAGACTGAATGACTGAAATTAGATGTTATGCAACAATATTTAACATCTTTTCCTCTCAAAGATTGTTTGACAACATGGTGGGCAGCCACCAGTGATGACATTAATGGAAAAAAAGACCAATTTAATACACTTAGTCTGAGTAATTATTGTCACTATTTGTTGTATAGCCTGTTGCATTTAGTTCCTGGAAGCAAAGCATTACATCGTAACATCTGTGCTGTTTGTTGTCAACTAAAACTATAACAAGTGCGTCATCATATAATTAATCACAATTCCAATCATCATTTCATCAACAACGCAAAACAAAAACACATTTGTCAATTATTTCCAAGCTCATGTTTCCTTCAAAACAGTGAGATGTCACCTTCATTAAACACTACATCATTGTTTACATGTTGCGTATTTGTTTCACAATGAGCCCGTTTTCAGAGGACAGTACATGTCATGATTCACATTTGATTAAAGAGAGGCCGAAATTAATGTCCTGTGCACATCCTTTTAACAAGCTTGGGGTCGCCTCGTCTCGTCTCGTCTCGTCCGTGGAAAAAAAAAAAAAACTTGGCAATATATTTCTCCCAAATCCCTTCTGGAAGTAATTAATCACCATCATACAAGGGCAAGCCTTAAAAGATTCCCAATATTTGCTGAAGTGCCCCCTTGTTCCTAATTATATCTCCCTGCTTGTCCCCCTCATTATTTAGAACTACCCACAAAAAGATGCAACAGTGAATGGGAACACCCCCAGCCCTCTTCCCAAAGAAAATGTTTAATAGCAAATGAATGAGTGAGTTACTGTGCTGCCATAAAGGCCTTAATGAGGTAATTTTATTAGTAGCGGCTGCCCAGAACTGTTGGAAACCGATGGAGGAAACAAACAGAGAGAGGCGGCATAGAGAAAATTAGTGTTACCCGATTCATTAATTAATGCATTAGTGTGGGCAGCAAATTAACTGCCCCAAAAAATCCCCCATTCAGTGAAGATTATGATGAAAAAAATACATTGTTGCCCTCCGACGTAATTACAAGGCAGTGCAAATTCAATTCTAATGAGGCGAAAGGCACCCCCTTAACATACATCCCCTATTTCCCACTCTAAAGGGGCCTGCTCTTGCTGGGGCCTAAGTTTAAGGAAGTATTGAGAGTGAAGGAGACAATAATGAGAGATCGGCCTGGCCTTAAGTGCTTTATATGCTGCAAGCAGGTAGAGAGGATTGAATGGCTCTCTTTCTGGGACTCCTGGGGGGCCTGTCTTCCCAGCACAACAACACTTGGCCCTGAGAAAAGGGTCCGCTGAGGAGCCCGCGCAGTGAATGGACCTGTGCTGCAGCGGGTCAAACTGAATGGCCACAAGTTTTTCAATGATTACAAACTATGTTGTGCCGGCCCGGGCTACACACATTCACGCAGACACACACACACGGTAACACACGTAGACGGCCCTCACCCTTCCACCTCTCCCTCTCATTGAGTTATCTTTACTCAGGCTTTGTCTCCTCTAATTGGAGCTGATGAGGGACTAATTGGTAGCTTTTTTACAACACCCAGTACTTAAGCAATGGCAAGCCGAGGGAGGCAGCATGAGCAGAGTTAATGAGAGGCTTTGCACAAATAAAAGCTTTAAAATGGGCCTGTTTCACAGAATAGGGAGAAAAGGAAAGTTGAGAATATCTTTTGTGTCCTCCACATCTTTCACTTATGTGCAGGTATCTGAAAAGAAGAGGGGAGTGGCGGAGGGCACACAGTGGTTTGCCGAAACGTTGAGCACTTGTGCGCATAAAGGGATCTGTTCTGCATTGTTTGGGGGCCCATCGTTTAGTGTGTCTGTTAATAATGAGAAAGGGCTGCTCTTCAAATGAATGTGGCAAAGTCCTTAGTGGACAATAAGTGCCCTCTCTTGGCCGGACCACACTGGACCGTGTTGAAGCAATCTGAAATAAAGGTTTAGTCCTTCTGCATTGTTGAGGGTGAGTATGTGGCCTATGTGCGCAGAATTGAGCCAACAAATAATACAGCAGCAAAGAAAGTCTATTTGGAGTAATCATTAAATCTTAGTTTGAAACTACAATAACTAGAATAAATGGGGCTTGTGGTCTCCTGTTGGATGCACTGCTATTTATATGTGGCATTGCAGAAATACTGAAGGAAAAATCTCACCAGATGGTAATTTAAACATACAAAACCACGCTCTCCTCGTCCTCCTCTGGTGCCAGTTAGAGATTTGCATCATGGTGGCAAACTTAAGAGCACAGCGGGCTCAACCACAGGACATTTCCTCAGCATGCTGTCGTCTCAGCAGACATTTTGTTCATGTGATAATGGCTTGCTTTGTGCTTTTCAGGTATGAATAAACACCATGAGGCAACAAGCTTCATTTAACTAAGCCGCGGTGTCACACCAGGAGGTGACAAGCCACTCTCCCTTTCTCCCTAATGTGACGTGATGGGTAAGACAAACATCTTTAGATCCTCCAGGAGCAAGTAGGCCCATGTGCAACACAACTTATTTGATTTATCTGATTAGGGTATCTAAATGTTGACTTATACACACAGTAATGTTAAGATATGAGCTTTATTGTGGTCAAAATTAAAGAATGAACAGGTCAAAAGTGTGGGTAAAGACTGATCAAATGCAGATCTAAAATATATTTCAAATAGAGTATTATTTAAATATCAATACTTCAGGCTCTAGTAACTCCCTACCCCAAAGATACGTTAACTACAGCATCCTATAATTCACTGGCCAAATATTTGTGCTGACTCATGTGATAGGCTATTCACAGTCTCAGTGACCCATTAACATCCTACAGATTCCCATTGTCCAGCCCTAAATGGATCCATTAGCATTGCTATTGTTATTTAAATCCTACATTTCCTTACAAAGAGTGTGGTTTAACTCTCTAATGAGGACTTCCTCAGACAAAGCACAGAGGCCTCTATTTTCTCTGCTCTCTAAATCCACTGTAAACCTGTTACTTTTCACGGGTTTTAAATGTTACATTAGAGTTAGCGTCTAATTTATAATTTAATGGACTCCACTTAGAATTGTTAGTGTTCTCCTAAACACGCTGTCATTCTTGGTGGATCTACTTACTCATGCATCATCCCAATTTACCCATAGAGATCATTAAGGGTAATCTTTTTTTCTAATATATTACTTTTCAGAGTTGTATAAAGGGAATGAAATTAGCACCTGGAAGATACCACTGACTGTGTTTACTAGGGGTGTAAGAAAATATCGAGTATTGCAATATTATGTTTTGTGATACTGTATTGATTCTCAGAACCCCTATATTAATTTCTAATTAACAGTTTATATGCAAAGATGAACTCGCAAAGATATGCGCCCTCTGTGTTAAATGTAAATACAGATCCCATTGTTGTGATTGCATAAAAAAGTAAACTTTTTTTTAAAGTCAGATTTATGAATATGGCGGTGTGTTCTTTATACTATGAGAGTTTTCCTAAAATTAGATTTTAAAAAATCGCAATAGATCGCCTTACAGTATCGCAATATATCACGATTATATTGAATTGTAACCCCTGTATCGTGATACGTATCGTATCACCAGATTCTTGCCAATACGCAGCCCTAGTGTTACAATTCTAAAGCGTTCTACATAGATTTCAGAAGTGTGGCTAGTAGAAATGTTCAATGACCTGCCGAAGTGGCACGTGAGGAATACAAATAATATTAGACCCTGGTTGTATACCCAAAAGCTCCTCTGATATACAGTCACTGTGTGCATGACTATACTATTTAAAACACTATATGGAACCAGTTTGACAAGAAGCAGTGATTACACATTCCTGTCATGCAATGAGTATTAAGACTGAGCTTCTCTAACTTATCTTTGACATTAACCCCTTCAACAAAGAGAGGGAAAACTATTTTTGCCAGTTAGTCACTCTTTATAGGGCGACAAATTTGTAAGACGTAAGTTCAGTATCCGCAAATACACAAACCTCACAGACGTGAGAAAACTCCAGCTGTCTTTTGCTCCTCCATTCTGTGAGTATTGTCCACTATTTTAATCATATGCATTTTATTACCAATTATTTAACAAATACTAGACAGATCATAGTTTTTAGGTGTAATATGATAGACACTATTTGTGTAAAAATGACTCCGTTTGGAAACCACATCCGTTGTCTACATGTGATATTAGTGGTTTTGTAAAGGTGAAGAAATGATCAATGGCTGAGTAGTGAAAAGCAAAAAGTGAAAGACCATCCCTGATCATACATGTTGCACAACTATAAATTAAATGTATCCTTTGCCTGTCATTACATTACTGCAGCGTAAACCAGTGCACATCCATCCTTGCCATTGGCTGATCAATAGTCAAAATCTCTAGATTAGTTTCACCACAATGGCCTGTTTTGTTCTGGGCTTCGTTCCTGAACCCGTAATCACAGGCCCTCACAGAAACTGATGCTGCACCTCCAAAAGCAATAGGAAGAAGCTGGCTGAGAGTAAATAGAAAGCGACTGACACATAATTGTGTCATCTCCCGTCTCCCACTGAGGCTTTCAGACAGCAGTGAAAGCTCCGGCACTGCGAGGTCACTTAACCTTTCTCTGACCTCATGCAGGCTGACGAGCCAGTCCACAACAACATAATAATACAACAGGGCAGCAGCTGAAAGGACTAAAACCTCTATGTGGATTTTGACATACCAGATAGGTTTGTTGCTTGTTACAGTGTTGGTCTTTGATTGTTAATTCAGCTAATTTGTGGATCATATAATACATTTTTAATACACAAATACTGTATACTATACAGCACTAAAGCTAAACATATTTCAATGTAAATAACGGCCTTTGAAAGTACATTTTTGGATACTTTAAGTAACTTTCATCATGCTCAATCACTACTGCAACACCATACATTTTTAGGCAAATGGGATGACATCTAGGCATACTACTACCACTGCTTAATTTTAACTTAATTCAGGAATATGCAACATGTGAGCACAACATAAGCTAAATTGATTATGGTTTTAAAACTAGATTTTGACATAGGGCCACAGGACTAGTTAACAATGGACAGTTCACATTAGTTGATGTACTTTAGTGGTGAGATAAAACAGCACTACTTTCAGGATATGGTGACCGTTTTATGAAAAAAAAAGTTTTTTAAGGGGACTGTTTGTAAATTCTTACACATATAAATCAATCCGGGTCGGTATCCCATGCGCGCTCGCGTGTAGCTACATTGTTCAGACTCAGACTCCAACACAAACTACACGGAAGCAGCAAAAACCGCAAAGTTATATCTAGTGAAGCCCATGAGAGGACACGGGGGAGACCGTAGCCTCTGCTGTATTCTGCTCCTCTGCCTGCTTGCTTTCACTCACTCAGCTCGCTCCACCTCTACACGTGCATGCACGCACACTACACACTGCAGAAGAGTTAGTTTAGCTCTGAGAATATCTAGTGGACGTTTGTGCAGAAATAAATGCTGCATTTCCTCCAGACCAACAGAGGTTTTCCGTGTCTTGTGAAGTGACGGGGCTCCGCAGCGAGAAACGTTATCGTCTCTGACCGGGTGCCGGGGTCTCCCCCTGGCCGCGGTCGTGAGGCTGAAGCAGGAAAAGCCAACACTAGGATCAGCAGTGATTCATGGAGAGACCTTTGTCTGGTCAGCTAACATTACTGCCAAGCAGCTGAAATATAGAGTGATATTGTGATTTTAGCTGACGTGTGTCGCCTCAGTGTTCATGTCTATGTAGAGTGAACACAAGTGCGAGTCCGACGCTGACTTTTGTTGACTTAACGGCCACAGGTGTCGCTGTTAACAAGCATTTCAGATTCTTACAAACAGTCCCTTGAACATTAGTATTTTTGACAATGTACAAAAAAAGGTCAAATTCAATTTGGAAAATTCTGATGGGCCTTTGTCACTATTTTCTGACATTTTATATGCCAAACAATAAATCGAAAAAATGTGGGCGGTTGAAGCTCAACGATCACCTTGGATTTACTCGTGTACATTTACTTGAGAAGGAAAAAATTGTGACAGGACTCCGTTGTAAAAAGTATAAAACAAAAATCTTTAGTCACAGTTTTTTAGTATCTTCTTACAGAAGTATTCAAAGCTAAGTTCTCCTAATTAGCAAACTGTACTACGGTAAGAAAACCGTGTGGCTCGGTCCTTAACTTGAGCCTCAACTGAACTGAACTGAACAAACCCACTGTTTTTACCTCAGTGAGCACAGGAAGCCTATTTCTGTGACGGTAACCTACTTACCGGTCTAACAGAAAGCTTGTATAGTGTTGCCTTTATAACACATAAAGACATTACATCAAGATGAAATAAAACAAATGATCATTAAATTACTTTTAACCTTTTAACATTTGAATTACTATGGATTAACTTATTCAATGAAATCACTTCTTTATCTCACCTACATAAAATACAGACTGTGCTTATTTATTGAACTAAAACATATATGGGCCATTCTACTGAATTGGTGCAAAGTCAGAGTTGTAAACATTTTGAAATTTGTATCTTTTCTTCCCAAAACTTTGTCCATATATATATATTGTACCATATCTAGGGTACACATATCTAACGAAAGTACAGTCAATTTTGGTATTGTATTTTCAGGCTGGATTGGAATTATTTTCTTCTCCCAAAATTTGTCACTACCGAAACATAGTAAATACATTATCAAAAAAAAGTTTTATATTAACCTGTTAAGATTGTGTTTCCATCCCTCCTCTAAAGAATATTTTTAAATATTTTCCTAGAAGTTTTTCACAACAAAATCAATTAAAAATAAAAATTTTAACAATTTTTTAAGTTTGATTTATAAGATTCATAAAAATCTAAATGCAATCTTTCTTTGTAAAATGCATAACGCTGATCATATTGATTTCAGCGTTAAGGATTGATTAAATTGAACAAACATTTAACCAATCAGTATCATAACATTTTAGTTGATAGCTCAATATACTTTATTTTTTTTACAAAATACCCACTTAATCTGCCATGTGGGAGCCAAGTTTCGTATGTATACATGGCAGATTAATCGTTTATGAAAAAAATATTAGTTGCAGTCCTAATTAGAGTGCATATAAGCGTATATATACATCTGCATATTTTATTTATTTATTTATTATTATTTATTTTGCTGATAACCTGACTTATGCACAGAAGGCCTCCCTAGTTGACCTCAGCTGTGACCTTTAAAAAACACCAAATGAGAGGAAAAAAAGACCAAAACAGCCGACCAATCAGAAAGCGCCCTGTTGGCCCTGCAGACATCCCGTCATGCTCGCTGTCTCGGCAGCGCTACGTCAGCAGTGATACGGAGAAAACATGGCGGTGTCCACAGCACAGAGCCCGGCTGTAAAACCTCCGTGTTTGTTGGTAATAACTTTCCTCACAACGCTCATATTTCACCGCAGTGTCGCAGATACCGCCATCGGTGCTTCGACGTCAGAGGAGCTTCCTCACCGCCGGTTCGAGTACAAATACAGCTTCAAAGGACCGCACCTGTCTCACGCCGATGGCAGTATCCCCTTCTGGATCCACACTGGAAGTAAGTTTACAACCAGCTGTCAACATCACAGAGCTGCAGGTCAGCTGTATGAACTTAAAAAACATACAATGTATCAAGATGAGACGAGGACAGATGAGCTGGACGGTTTATATGTGACGTTTTGCTTTGTACATTCAAAACTGCACCAGGAAATTCATGCATTTAAGCAGCACTAGCTTTTATAGTCAGCTACAGTCGTATTCAAAGCAGCATGCTTTGTTTGTGAGACTCTTTGCAGAGTAGACACATGCAGCTTGAAGTGTTGAACTTTCCTCTTGCAAAAAAAAAATGGGCCTTTGGATTCTTGCATCAGACAGTTGCTGATATGAGCCTTCAATAAGCTACAGCATGAGACTTCCACTGCATTGATTTAGGGCTGTAATTTAAAGATTATTAGTCTTCTGATTCATATTTTAGTTACCCAGAGTCAAAGGTGACATCATAAAGTATCTTTTTTCTCTCCTTTTGTTAGAGGATACTATATAGAGGATACTATATAGAGATTCTTGCATCACACAGTTGCACAGATTGCTGATATGAGCCTTCAATAAGCTGCAGACATGAGACTTCCACTGCATTGATTTAGGGCTGTAATTTAAAGATTGTTAGTCTGCTGATTCATATTTTAGTCTGTCACAATTACCCCAGAGTCAAAGGTGACATAAAGTATCTTTTGGGGGATATTTTCCTCTCCTTTGTTAGAGGATAGGTGACCGGAAACAAGGGGGGGGATGGATGTGTGGCATAAAATGTCTGCAGCTAGACTCAAACCAGGAACGTTTTGAATGATTACATGGTCGGTGCCTTAAACCCTGAGGCCACCAGGATGCCTAAGTTGTTTGTTTTGTCCAACCGACAGTACAAAACCTTAATTTATTCCGTTTACTAAAAAATGGGCCTTTGGATTCTTGTATCACACAGTTGCTGATATGAGCCTTCAATATAAGCTGCAGCATGAGACTTCCACTGCATTGATTTAGGGCTGTAATTTAAACATTATTAGTCTTCTGATTCATATTTTAGTTACGCAGAGTCAAAGGTGACATCATAAAGTATCTTTTGGAGGATATTTTCTCTCCTTTTTATTAGAGGATAATATAGAGGTGGCAGGAAACAAGGGGGGGTTGGCATAAAATGTCTGCAGCTAGACTCAAACCAGAATGATTACATGGTCAGTGCCTTAAACCCCGAGGCCGCCAGGATGCCCAAGTTGTTTGTTTTGTCCAACCGACAGTACAAAACCTTAATTTATTCAGTTTACTATCACACAAGACAGAGAAAGTAAGCAAATATTCACAACTGAGAAACTGGAACTAGCTAATGCTTTTGGGATTTGACTTGAACAAATAATCAATTATTGACTTATAGATTAAGCCAACTGTTGTGAACATCTATAAAATGTTCAAAAATTGAGACAAAGGAAGGATAAAATTCCCATCACAAGTTTCCAGAGCCCTTATTTTATCTGTCAAAACATAACGTTACTCAAGTTACAATGATATTGTAGAGCTGCACAGATTAATCGATTAGTTGTCAACTATTAAATTAATCACCAACTATTTTGATAATTAATTGGTTTGAGTATTTTTTTTCTCTGATTCCAGCTTCTTAAATGTGAATATTTTCTGGTTTCTTTACTCCTCTATGACACTAAACTGAATATTTGTGGACAAAACAAGACATTTGAGGATGTCATCTTGGGCTTTGGGAAAAACTGATCGTCATTTTAATGACCAAACAACTACTCAAGAAAATAATCAACAGATTAATCGACAATGAAAGTAAGCGTTAGTTGCAGCCCTATATAATATGAAACTGGAAAAAAACCCTGCAAGTGATAAGTAGTGACATTAACAATTAACTGATTAATTCTTGTTTCAACCCAGGTGCTCAACTGTTTATGTGACATGGAGCAAACCTAGACTGTACAAACAAATCTGAAGAAAATGTTCTACAGTTTGTGAATGAGGCACTGAGGCAGTTAAAAGATTAGAGCGTAGGCACACCCTGATATGATAACAGTCAGCTGGCATGAGCTTTTTTACATCAGCTCGAGTGGAAGAAGGATACACACAGAAAATGATTTCTTTTGTGTGCATGATTATTTATAAAACACCACGTGTTGTTGAACTTTGATTAATTAGTTATGGCACCAACATGCAAATAAAACCCTGCTTATTCTCTCCCTCTCTCCTCTCCATCCAAGATGCAATTCCCAGTGCAGACCAGGTGCGCATTACGCCGTCCCTCAGGAGTCAGAAGGGCACCGTGTGGACAAAAAACAAAGTCGGCTTTGAGCACTGGGAGGCCGAGGTGACCTTCAGAGTATCTGGAAGAGGCCGGATGGGAGCGGATGGTTTGGTAAGGAGGAGTGGTGAAACTTCTGTGTTGGTTAATGAGGCAGTCCAGTTACACCTAAGGGATAATGTACCCCTGTAGGGATTTATTTCACAACTATGACCCGCTAGCTGTACATTATCCTGCGTATTACATGGCTGCTTACTTAAGAAATCAATAATTTTACACAAAAATGGTCCTCCAGAGTCCGACATCAGAACTGCACCCATAGCAACGATCTGTTATTAATAGCAGCTCTCTGCTATAAAGAAATAACACACCGTAGAACGCAGTGATTGACCAATCAGAATTGAGTATTCAACAAAGCCGTGTGCCGTTAAAACGTATTAATGCACTCTTGACCACAGTTGTTTTTAGTTTATGTAGCTTTAATGTGTTGTAAATCCAGAACCATCTACTGAACTGGCATACTCCATCTATGTACTACTCAAACCTACTACTAGGGCTGAGTATTTATACTTTTTGAGTATTGACCAAAATATGTCTGTAGCATCATGAATCAAACGTTGGTATTGAATGCTTGGTCACATTCTTGCTCACTTATGCTTTAATCAGATATTTCATAATCTAAATCAGTAAACAATTCTTTCTTTCGACCGTTAGATTTTATGTCAGCAGAGCAGTGAATGAAAAGTGGTTAAAACGTATTAATATTCCCCAAACTGAGGAAGTATTGGTCAGCTATCGTAATAATCCTGATACCTTCCACGGCTGTTGCCGCTGGACGATTTCATTGTATCAAGGTGTGACGACTGCAGATCCATTCACAGCAATACTTATATACCCGTCATATTTACTCCCACATTCACTGTTTCACCGTTGACCTGACTTAACTTATTTGTCAGGAGAGAAACCTGAAAGAATCAAATCAACAATCAATCACAAATGAAAATGGCTACTGCCTGTTTTTTTTTTTTAAAGATGCTAAAACAAACTAACATCTGTGCCACATTGTCTTTGTCGACCAGGCTGTGTGGTTCACCACTGCGCAAGGCCTCGACGGTCCGGTGTACGGCGCCGCCGACAAGTGGACTGGGGTTGGAATCTTCTTTGACTCCTTTGACAACGATGGAAAGGTTGGTGTTCATTGTTTAGCCGTCGCTTTTTAATGATTGTAGACTCACTGCTGAAGCCGTATTCAGTCTTTTGGCGGCTTTTGTTTGGTTCTTATCAACGGGTTTAGAGATCAGAGGAAGAGTGTTGAAAATCAAAATATAATTGGAAAACTTACTTTATGTACTGAGTATTAGTTTTTGCAAATTTTTGTGTTAAAAAATGTAAAAAAAAATGTTTTCTTTTTGTTGAAACCTATGAAGTATTCATTTGTTTATTATGTATGATCATTTAAATACTTTTAACCCTCAGAGACCCACAATAGACACGTTTTTGTCTTTTCTCAGGGGGGTACAGGGTTGTTAGGGGGAGATAGCAGGTCAGCAGTTTATGTCACAGAGAAGTGGTGTATATCATCTGAAAGCTGGGAACCTGAAGATTAATTTGAATTTCAGCACTGTGCGTCAAGTTGTTTTAGTCATAAATCAGAAATAAACCTTAATTACTTAATTAAAATAAATGTTGAAAGTGTATCAGGGCATGATGATAGAAGACATGATGATAAAAATATGTGATGGTCATTCCCATGCTCTGTTATGTCTCATTGGTTGTTGCAGCAATTTTGGGGATGATAGCATTTGTTACACAGATTTGATGCTAAATTTAACCATTTTTTAACACTTGAGAATTGATAAAAATGATCAATAATCCCTCCAAATTACTACAATAATACACCAAGACCTTGAGGAACACTAAAAAAAGTCATGCTGTGACATAGAATCAAAAACCTTTGACATTTGGAGGTTTTTGCAAGAATTGCACTTCTGTTGTGTAAACAGAAGGCTCAGAAACCCCCTTATTGTCAATCTATCTAGGAAAGCCATCCATCCTCTGAATGCTCTAGGTCTTTAGTTTGTGGCTGTAAAGTTTCACAAGGCTGTGATTATCCTACAGGTCACCACAGGTCATTTTATACAGTGAGGTCAAATTTCAAAAACTGATCTCACTACAATGAAATGGCTACTATATGGGGACTAACATCATCACACATGAATACAGTTGGGCTCATTGGATCCATAAGAGTCTCAGCTTTACATGATACCCAATGTAATTGTATTTCCAAGACTGTTTAGGGACCCCAGTATGCAGAAATATTCAAACACATCATTTTAGAATAGACGAAAATAACACATTTATACTGCATGAATAAAACTGCATGTGATTATCATAAAGTGGGCTTGTCTGTAAAGGGGAGACTCGTAGGTACCAATAGAACACATTTTCATTCACATATCTTGAGGTCAGAGGTCAAGGGATCCCTTTCAAAATCGCCATGCCAGTTTTTCCTCACCAAAATTTAACCCAACTTTGGAGCATTATTTAGCCTCCTTCTCGTGAAGCTAACATGACATGGTTGATACCAGTGCATTCCTCAGGTTTTTCTTGTTTCATATGATATTTACCTTCAGCCCAGCTCTAAAACTGAACCTGCTACAGCCTCTGGTAAGACAGCAAAGTTGGTCGGGATCCGCCGGTGATCCCGCGGGTCTCAGAGGGTTCATTTTATCTATATGTTTTTACAAGTAAATAGGTCAATGTCATGCAAAACAAATGTTTCATAAGTAGGTCTGTTTACATCCCATTTGAATATTATTTTTTTTTCAGGTAAGGGATTGATATTTTTTGAATAAGATTACCTAAAAGCAAAGCCACCTCCGGTCTTCAGATGAACAACAGGATTAACGTGTTTCCTTGTTTTTCCTTCCAGAAAAATAACCCGTCTATAGTTGTTGTGGGAAACAACGGCAACCTTGTGTATGACCATCAGAAGTAAGTAAACATTTCTTCTTTCTGCTTTTGCTCAGATGTCGTCACCAACTCCAAATTTTCACAACTTAAAGGAGATTAGGAAATATGATTATATTTGCTTGGAAAGTAAATAATCCTCTATCTTTTCCTAATCTCCCGCCGGGCCAGTGAAAGCTTTAAATCACTTTTCCAATGCCATTTTGAGTTTGTCTTAGAATTCACACTGTTTACTGTACCGTGAAACAAGTGTTTACAAAAAACACACATGTACATGGGGCATTAATGTTATTCACTTATTTCATAAACTCTAATCATAATCATAGTGTATTTTCCCCCACCACTCATGTTTTAATGTCTATGTGGAGCACAGTGCTGAATGTTAGATTTAGTCTGAAAATGTTGTTTTGATCCAGTGACGGCACCACACAATCCCTCGGCACATGTTTACGAGACTTCCGCAACAAACCCTATCCTGTCCGAGCCAAAATAACGTACTACAAGAAGACGCTGACGGTAGGAGAAACCACACACACACACACACACACACACACACACACAAGAGTTATTACCTGTTTATATATGAAGCTGTATATGAAGAGAAAAGAGGCTACCTCATTAACAATCAATATCTAATGTCACATAATGTCTGATGATCAGCTCAGTCGGTGGTGTTTTTGCTTAGACGCCTCGTTGTTCCGTCTTCGTCCTCAGGTGATGATCAACAACGGTTTCACTCCAGATAGAGAGGACTATGAGTTCTGCACAAAGGTGGACAACATGGTCGTTCCCTCTGAAGGCTTCTTTGGCATTTCAGCCGCCACTGGAGGTTTAGCAGGTACTATTCTATTCTCCGTTTGTATCGAGTATTCCTCTAACTTAAACTCTGCCATCCTTCTTGAGCCATTTAGAAAACCAGACTAGTTTTCTCAGCTGAGCTGGAATAAGAAATCATTCATCTTAAAAGGAACAGTGTGTAACATTTCAGAGGATCTATTAACAGAAAACAAAGATATTATTTTTTTTTAATCAAATTTTATTGTTTTTAAAAATATGCTTTGGAAATTATTAACAAAAGAATTGCATAATTCAAATAATAAATAATAAAAATAAAATGATTAATAATAATAATTATAATATATATAATATATATCCGTCCTCCTCGTGGCGATTGCCCCATTAACGTTATGGTTCCCTTATAGCATTGGGTTTAAATCATTTTTATATTTATTTATAGTCTTTTCTGTTATTAATTACCTTAATATTATCTCAATATTATGAGCTTATTACTCTATTATTCCTCTTTTTCATCAGCATATTTCAACACCTTAACATTATTACCCCTGTTATTACTCTCTAAAAATATTTGAAATTGATATTGAAACATAATTATTGGAAGTTTATTATTAACACATTACAACTATGTTATTAATGAGAATGTGCAGAAAATAAACTCTGATATTACCATTGTTATAACCAAGATATTACAGTTATTACTCCGTAATTACCATCATCAATTATCATCTTTTCCTTTAAATTATAACCCCCTTTATAGCCTTATTACCGTGCAGCAATGTAAAGCCGTACCATGATTTAAAATACGTTAATTTCTGTTGTAATTTTCTAATTCATAATGTCTTTCCTCCATCAGATGACCACGACGTTTTGTCCTTCTTGTTGTTCAGACTCACAGAGCCGGGCCAGCAGCCGGTAACTACATTTTCCCCGTCGCTCCTAATACTTTCACAATCCTGTGTGTGCAATTCACTTCTCTGTAGCTGTGTTTGTCTGTGTGTGCGCATGCATGTATGTGCACAATGTAGCCTCTATTGAGTTAACAGAGAGGTTTTTCTTTTTTGTCTCTCCCACTGAAGCCTCCACCTGAATCTGAGATTCCTAAAGAAGAGAAGGACAAGTACCAGGAGGAATTTCAGAACTTCCAGCAAGAGCTCGACAAAAAGAAAGAGGAGTTTCAGAAAGAGCACCCAGACGTCCAAGGAGAGCCAAGTAAGAAACCAAATCATAAAGTTTAAAATTCCTTTTACTCTTTATTATCTTTTTTTTTTATATAATCTGAACAAACCAAGTTAAACTGTTTGGAAAATATAAATCCTAATACACTCAAAGACACATGAGTGTGCCCACACATTACAATACCTCATGAAATGTTTAATAGAGTTTATTTTAATTGGTTACAATCTTTGTATCCTTTTAGTTGAGGACTTGTATGAGACCGTGAACGACCGGGAGATCCGTCAGGTGTTTGAGGGCCAGAACCGGATCCACCTGGAGATCAAACAGCTTCACCGGCAGCTCGCTATGATCCTGGACGAGCAGCGCCGGTATGTTTCCGTCATCACCGACGAGGTCTCCAAGAAGGGGACGAACGCCGAGTCGGGACAGGTGAGCATTGTCATTGCCGAGAGATGGGTTCACACCGGATGTAAAACAAAGATGATTACAGGATTTATAAATCTTTTAGAATTGCATGTTTCATTTTTTTTACACAAACACAAATGTAGGGGTAGGGTTCTGCTTCTACAAGGCTTCATTTTTAGTGGGTTTTATTGATTTAAAAATGTATTCGGATTAAGGCTGTCAATCAGTTAAAATCACACATTGTTTTTATCTGTTCAAAATACTAAAATATAGTACCTTAAAGGGAGATTTGTCAAGTATTTGATACTCTTATCAACATGGGAGTGGACAAATATGATGAAAATGTATGTACATATATATTTATTATTGGAAATCAATTACCAGCACAAAACAATGTCAAATATTGTCCAGAAACCCTCACAGGTACTGCATTTAGCATAAAAAATATGCTCAAATCATAACATGGCAAACTGCAGCCCAACAGGCGACAACAGCTGTCAGTGTGTCAGTGTGCTGACTTGACTATAACTTGCCCCAAACTGCATGTGATTATCATAAAGTGGGCATGTCTGTAAAGGGGAGACTCGTGGGTACCCATAGCACCCATTTTCATCCACATATCTTGAGGTCAGAGGTCAAAGAACCTCTTTGAAAATGGCCAAGTCAGTTTTTCCTCACCAAAATTTAGCTTGAGTTTGGAGCGTTATTTAACCTCCTTCACCACAAGCTAGTATAACACGGTTGGTACCAATGGATTCCTTACTTTTTCTAGTTTAATATGATACCAGTATCTTCACTCTAGCTTTAAAACCAAGCCTGCTACAACCTAAAAATCGCAAGTTGCGTTAAAGAAATTAGTGCGTTCACACATTCATTTTGACAGCCCTGATTCGGATCATAACAGACCACTGGCAACCTGCTCAAACAAATTATCAACACACACAAAAAAAAACCCCAATGCTTTCACTTCACTGTCATTTCTGTGTACTCTTGCTGAAGTGACCTGTTTTTATGACAGGTTATCAAAACTCATAAACCTTTTTTTATGACAGCTTTATCAAACGTCAACACTGGGGTGTTTAACCTTCAGACCATCATGTTGTATTTCGCTTCTAGCTGGATACTGCCGGGCAACAACAGTTGGGCTCCATCGTCGCCAACCAGCAGGAGGTTCTCAAAAATCTGAATGAGCTGAGGTAAGTAACAACAGTGTGGTTGTTGTTGACGTTTGGTCAGTCTTAAAAAAAAAACTAGCTGTTGTTTTTGCAACAAAACATAAAGAGAGATCCGTGATACTCCGCAAAAACAAGGGAAATCCCGGCGGTTAAATCCCTGGAATCATATTTTAATCTCAGGATGCAGTGGCTGCAACATCACAGGTGTCTGCCAGCCTGATAATCCATCCACGGTAACAGTCACATGTACACGCACTAAAAGCCTCAGCACCAAATGGGATAATCATCAAACTGCCTTGATCTTACCTCTAAACCGTTGGACTCATTTGTAGTAGTGAAATGGAAAGCTTAATTATATTTCAGGAGGTAAGCAGTTGCATAATTTACACCTGATGTAAAAACAGGACATATTCTCAGACAGTTTGTCAAGATTTTGGCCAGGTGGGAAACCCAAAAGGTGACACACTTTTATTTTAAACCATTTTTTTATTGAGTTTTGCAATATTATACAACATTTGTACAAATACATATTCAATCGGCTTTTATAATGTGCCACCAAGGAAGAAGGACATGTATTTTTATAAAGAAGTGGGCACCGATGCCGCTAGACCCGGAACCAGTGGTGGAATGTAACCAAATACATTTACTTAGTACTGTACTTAAGTACAATTTTGAGGTACTTTAAGTATTTTCATTTTATGTAACATTATACTTCTACTCTACATTTCAGAGGCAAATATTGTATGTTTTACTCTACTGCATTTATTCGATAACTTAAGTTAATTTGCGGATTCAGAGTATTAATGCAAAAATATAATCAACACATAAAAAAAAGATAAAAAATAATAAATAATAAATGATGTCTTGACATCACTAAGATAAAAATGTATTGATCACTTGGTGAAATTCACAACCTAAGCGGTCGTATGTAAACAAAAAAACAACTCCTTTACCAGCTGCAACACTAAATTAATGTACATACTATATATCAACAATTATAATCAAGTAATATAATAATATTTTGGAGGAGGCGGTTGAAAAAAGCCTGCCCTTTCAAAACTACTTGCTGACTGCTAATGTTACTCGCGTTTATCTATAATAATAATAATAATTTATTTATATAGCACCTTTCAAAATAACGTTACAAAGTGCTTTACAATAAGAGCATGCTAAAAGTAATAATTAACATCCAGAACTTAAGATCTAAACAAGACAGCAAAAGCCTAATTGAACGAACTTGACTTTGGGATCAAGTGTACTCTGATCCGGGCTCGGGTCCCTGATGTTAAAGCACCCTAAAAGATATCACCTCCCTGAATAAGAATTCTATCATTGCTGAGCCATACAGCATGATAGGTAATAGTAACATCCAGCTGTAATCTCCTCCCTTAATAATAAAGATGGTCTCCTCACCACTCTCAGATGACGGCCTGAGCAGGTCCGTAATGCTAAGATAATACAGCTTAAGAGATTTTATGATGGTGTGCCTTCCATGACTGTTTGATTTTGGTACTTATAGTAAGTAAGCCTGATTAGGTGTTCAGAATGTAATTTTATTTGATGTTTACAGCTGGTATCTTGTGCTTTTTGTATTGCTTGATAAGGTGCTTGTAGGCTTAGTCACTGTGAGCACGCAACAGATTTAGAAACAATGTCTTCTTCAAAAAACCCCTTCTCATACATTTGCGAGGGGATTTTAATGAATGTTTTTTCTCGATTTTACAAATAATTAAGTTAAGAATTAATATTATTGTCCCCTTTTTTTAAAAATCGACCGTCTAAAGGAAGATATTATTTATTCAGTCACAGCGTGTTTGTCCCGCGGCTGCAGTTTGATTGTGCGTCTTAATTTGAACACACCATCTGCATTTAAGAATTAATCAGAATCACAAGATATTAAAGATTTTATTTTATGTAACATTAATCTCTTAGTCTCATGTATCATAAAAGAACCAAGCTGTTTATATGCCCTAAATCCAACAGGACATGATTTTCTTTATTATATTGTTGACCCATAATAACTCACATGGACCCCAGACTCTCACTTACGTGTCTCATTTTGCTAATTCTGCCCTTCTGTAAGTGAATTATATTGTACGGACGGCAGGGAAAGACAGATTCTGTAATGATTTGATTTTAAGAAAGCACATTATCAGATTGACACAGTAAATAAGTTGGGACCCCCAGCAAAAGGCTGCAGCTGCTCCCTCTAATGTGCTAATGTGAGCGACCGATCTGTATTACTTTGTAGATTAAGCTCTCAGTTTATCCTCTGCCCATCTTTTTAAACACAGAGTTTATGATAGGACTTCATCTCAGACTCCCAAGGAGGGCTTTCTGCTCATAAATGGGTCACTTGTAGCAGATGAAGATTAGATGTAGGCTTTAATAAATGCTCACTTACTTTCTCAAGGGAGATTTTTGTTCCCCTCTCTGTGAAACAAATTAGATTTTGTTTATATGTCATCCCTGTCCATCCCTTTCAGACCTCGGCCATGTGGCCCGAGCAAGAAAAGGCCACCATCTTAGCACCATTTTGTCCTTATCAGATTAGGAGTCTTTAAATACATCTGTCGTACACAGGCAAAAACATGGTTTACCTCCAATTGATTTTCTTGTCACAATCCTCCCCTCGGGGCCTTTCCTACTTACGCTGCTGGAATTCCTTTCATTTGTCAAGTCACTTTTTTTTTTTTTTTTTCTTTCTAATCGTCTTAGATGTGTTTAAGATGATAAGGGGAACTTATTGCTTTCTCCCTGTAAGTAATCAACTTTAAGAAATGACATTTTGTTGAGAAATATGATCCGGGCTTAGATGTCTTCATTCTCTTCTGAGAATGGTTTACACACTGTATTTCATTTACTGATGAAATTGAAAGTGAGGATACAGATTTTACAGATTGTCACATTTTATTACTGGTGAGCAATGACAGGCATGGTTTTGGATTGCATTATTTGATGTATTTTTTGAGGTGAATCATGTAAGGGGGGATATAGGTTTCTGTAGTAACTATATTACTATAGACACATACCCCCATTAGCAGATATTAGTGGTGACTTTTAACCTTTGGATCTGAAAAGTGAAGCCAACGCGGAAGTGCCTTAAACTTGCATTCTTTCTAACAGCCAGCAGGGGGCGACTCCTCTGGTTGCAAAAAGAAGTCTGATTGTATAGAAGTCTATGAGAAAATGACCTTACTTCTCTCTTGATTAATTACCTCAGTAAACATTGTAAACATGAGTTTATGGTCTCAATCGCTAGTTTCAAGCATAGACTGTGTGTATGAAGTGGACGTAGCCACCGATTGGTTTGTGGACTACCATTTTGAACAGTCGAGTTTGGCACAGTGTTGTCAGTGTTTTCGTCTTACAACTTTAACCCTTTCACAGTGTGTTTTCAGTTCATGAAAGTAAACAATTTGGTCGCCTAAAATGTCTTATTCAGCGTTCGGTTGTACTTAGCTCCACCCTCTCGTGTCACATGTGGTTGCAGAAAACCAAGATGGCGACGGCCAAAAACCAAGATGATGATGTAAAAAAGCCTAAACTCGAGGCTTCAAAACAGCAGTCCACAAACCAATAAATCTATCAATCTCAAACATACTGTACTTAAAGAAAATTTGATATTTTGAGAAATACACTTGACTCTCCGTTGGTTATCACGCACCTGGCCAAGAAATAGCACATAACCCCTGTTAAAACCACCACCGTCATTTTTACACGTTTTTTGTACAGATTAAACTTAAAATGTCTAACATGTTAATTAGAGATGCTAGTAGGTTAGATATAAAATACAATGTGCAATATTAATATTAGGTCTGGTATAACTGATAAAGCCCATATTATACAATATTATACAATTTGTTGTGACCGTGCGGACCCGTCTGTGCAGCCACTGCGCTACAAGTGGTACCAAAGCGATGGGAGTTGCAGATACTTTGCGGTTGGTGCATCACTATCTCACCACGAAAACACAGAAAGAGGAAATGTCTTACTAAAAATACTAGAACTTTGAAAGACACCAACTTTGTTTTGTGTAATTCAGAAACTGACAAAACCAATGACGATATTCCCCACTCACTGTGGACGATTATATTCCTAACTAGCTGACCGACCAGTACAATACATATACAATGACCGCATTTACTTGTTTCTGCTTCATATGCTTTTTTTTAGTTTTTCAATCACTATTTTTTTTTTTTAGCATCATGACTAGACTCTGGTGGTCCGTTTCTTAACCTCCCGTACATGTAATCTGTTGTAAGAACATGTTTTGATAAGGGATTAATTCAGCAATCATGACCTCTTTTATCAGATGGTAATTTTCTGTTTTTCAAACTTTGAGAATATGTAGCCTCCGGTGAATAGGGATTAAGGGATTAATTTTGGACAATTTGTATTACTGTAAATAAATGATACCACACAGCATATTTACTGTACATCGTGTTTCCCAACATAGACTAAATACAATTTGAATCATGTGGAGTGAAGTTTGAATTCAATTTGAATTCACTCAACACATGATTCATAGTCAAAAGTAAACATTTTGGACTATATTGCAGATATATTTATGTGGTATTAAAAAGGCTGTGGCACTAAAGATGATTTATTTCACTCCTGTAGGGGAAGCAGTTGCATTATTAATATTTTTCTCCTCTCTTTGCCATTTGCAGAAACTCCTTTTACGACTCACTGAAGCAGATCGGCGCAGCCCAACACCAGGGTAACGCAGCCGGCGTGGGAACGTACGAGACCATCCAGCACTTCAACGATATCAAGGAACATCTGCACACGGTCAAGAGGGACGTGGAGCACCTGGTCCAGCGTAACGCTCAGGTACGGATCAAGGTGTGGAGCCTCACATAAAGCGGGTTATAAACCAGATCAGAAGTGACTGAACTCTGTTGCTCTTTTGTTGTTTGTGTGTTTTCATGCAAAGAATCCAGCCGAGAAGGTTATGAAGTGCCCCGAGGTGCCTCCCATGCCTTCCTGCTTATCCACGGTTCATTTTGCAATCTTCATCGTCGTCCAGTCCGTCCTGTTCTTCTGCTACATCATGTACAAGTAAGACACTGTTGTTTTTATTTGACTATATATACAGAGTGCTCGTGGATTTAAATGACTCCCTAGCCAGTCGTCAAATGTAACTAAGTACATTTACTAAAGTACTGTACTTTTATTTATTGAATTATTTATTTGACAACATTAGTTACTTTGAAGATTCTGATTATTAATACAGAATATAAATCAACTAATAATTGGTGAATGATGTGTTATTATGGATTATCGGCAGTATGTAAAGGAGTTGAAATTCCATTTTTCTTTTGCCAGCTGTCCTTCCTGCATTTGGCAGTTTCAACTGGGTTACATTTAGTCTTATATATTTTACGTATTTGTCTATTATAGTTCGCTCTTCCTTTGTAAAATGTGCCGCTATGCCTGTTTGTCTGCAAGTCAGGAGACTTGTCCATGTCTGTGATTGGTCATATGCTGAAAACACCGCCCCGTTCATGTGAACGCGCTCATAACCAGATTGAGAAACCCTGGGTTGATAACCACCTTCGTTGGACCGCTTAGCGGGATCTCGGTTGTTAGGGTTAGTGAAGCCAGATAACGAGTAGACAACCTGGGTATGTTGAACTTGCTTCGTAGTACAGGCCTCTGCCTCCTGCAAATAATTAAAAATAAAAGCCATGTGTTAACAAATGAAGGAATTCTGTCCACAGGAAAAAAAAAAAAAACGCTAGAGGGCTTTTATTTTGAAACAAACAGAAAGTGTTGCGTTAAATTATAATTTTTTTTCATGTCTGTGACATATTCTACAGATACGGACATCGAAAATGTAGTAATGTTGCTGGTATTATGTCAATATACATACAAAAGATTATTTTCACTGTCTATTTTTGCTGTGAACCGTACGCGGGAAAAAAATAGATGAGACCTCACATCTCAAAATGAGACACAGCTGACATGAAGCCCAGCTGCGTCTGAGCCGAGCGGCTGCTTTAACCTGTTGAACCTTTTCGGCGACGCACATGCGTTCAGGCGTCCTATGTACCCCGGACGTAAGTAATATTTAGATGCTAATAATAAGTGTTGTACTTTTCCTTCAGTAAGATTTTGAATGTAGGACATCTACACCGGTATTGCTGAAGAAGAATAAAGATCTGAGTACTTCTTCCACCACTCTAACACTTTGTGTCTCTCCCCTTCTTTTCTCTTGTAGAAGTCAACAAGAAGCAGCAGCCAAGAAGTTCTTTTGATGAAATGCATTTCTGGACAGAAAGTGTGTAAATGAGGGAATGTCTATTTTGGTAAATCTTTTTTTGGTTTGATTATTTTCAGATTGTAAGTTATTGTACGTGGGAAAAAAAATTGGTTTTGTTGAAGAAGTTTTATTTTAATTAAGATGCAGATTTTTAATTTGATCCGTAAATTGTTGTGTATGAATGCTAAAGTGCGAGACCTCTGGATTTCCAACATGATGTAACATTTTCCTTACAGTATTTTTGGTTGGTTGGATCCTTTTTTGATTTTGTTTTCAAAAGTCAAATCTGCCCAAGTCATATTTCATGAAACTGAACTGACAACAAAAAAAAAAACCTGTGTTTTGAAATGTGCAATTTTATATAAAATAATTTCTGAACTATTGGTGATGAAAACTCAGCGCAGATGTCCTGCCTCTGTTTATCTGCTTTGATCGAGTCAAACACGGACGTTACATGAACAATTTTCATAAACGGAAAAACCAAATCACTCTGTAGTGTTTGCTTATTTCATCACGCGAGATACTTTTTCCACAAAACATGCATCTACATTAAACAAGGCAAAAGTGAGCACGACTCACATAACCCCGCTCACTGCTTGACCCCAATTTAACTACTGTAGGGCCAAATGTTTTGCCCTTTTGGGAAAATTTCAATCACAGTTTTGGCCAAAATGTCAAGTTTTGGGCACCCTGGACTTCTAACCTCCAAAAAGGCACAACACTGTCAACCACCATACTAACTTTGAAGCTCCTAAATTAAATAGTTTCCGAGTTCTGCTCCAAAAACAAAATTGAGGTCGAAAAAAAACATTTTTTGGCCAACATTTCGAACATTTTGTGCACCCTGGACTTCTGCAGGTATAATGTTCACCACCTTAATTTAGCACATTAGCATGCTAACATTTGCTAATTAGCAGTAAACACAAAGTACAGCTGACAATCCATCCAATAGTGGCTGAGACGTTTTCAGTCTGGACCGACTGAACTGATGTTGCCATCAAACTCTCAGTAGTATTCTGCTCAGTTTGACATTCATTTGATTGTGATGCTATATTTACTGGTGGTACTGGATTAATACTGGATTACATGTCCAGGTAAAGGAAACCTGAAAGTATATCATGGATTATTTAGACATTGAAGCAGTTTTACTGCACATCTTTACTTTACCCTCCTTCCACATTTTAGACCTCTTTTTCAATCCTGTAGCCTAATGTTAGGCAGGTACAGTAGAAGTAAGTGTTTAATTTAAATCATGCATATTACTGTCAAAGAGGGTGACAAGTGGCAAAAGGAAAAAGATATGCCCTTGGGCCTAGTGGTCTAAAACGCATAACCGAAACATCCAGGTTAAAAATCGCATAGTCCTAACATTTCCTGTTGCTGCTTGATTGTACTATTGGAAAAAAGGCGACAACGAAAATATAAAACAAACATTGACATTGTAATATGACTGAAGATATTGCATGACATCTTTGGTTGCAGATGAGCGTTCGAGTGCTCAAGAATAATAATCTACAAGTCCTTTTACCAAAGCTTGCAGATAGCGACGGAGTGATAGGAGAGCTGTCTCCTCCTCCCCATCTCTCATCCTCCTGTCAATCATCCTCCCACTCCCACTGAACAATAGCACGGCATGAACGATGAGCCCCAGTGGGGGATAAACAAGACTAGTAATCCCGCTCCTATCTCTCTCTCCCTCTCTCTCTCTGCTCGGTCTCAGCGGTATAAGCTGCACACAGGCCAGTCAGTACTTTACTAATATGATTAAGCACTAGTGGGCGGAAGCAGCGTATGTGTGTGGTCCAAAAACCGAGGACAGCCATCTCCAACACCATTTTTATGATGCACCTAGTCCTTCCAAAGAATGCACAAAATGTCAAAATTAATAAAGAGAAAGATCTCCAAAGGTCTGCATGATTTAAAAATAGAGAAAACAGGCCATCTGCCTCTTAGCATAGTGGAGCAGGGAGGATTAAATCCAGATTATGGCCGTTGTGTGTGTGTGTGCGTGTGTGTTAGTGTGTGTGTTTGTGTCTGTTGCTTGTCGTCAGTGTGTCCTTGGCTCCGTAGACAAGCAGCAGGTTTGCTACAGAGCTACCACCGGATTTTGACAGCTATAGGAAGCCGAACCGGAGGGCGCCACACGGGGAGAGCGACATCACTTTCACCTACAGCAGAAATATTCTCACCCCCTTCGCAGAGTGAACAGTCACACACAACTTAACTCGAGATGGCTTTCTTGATCAAGAGCATGATTGGGAACCCCCTGTCAGGAATCGGTCTCGGTGGTGGAGGTGACAAAGAAGAGGAGGCCGCACCCACAGATCCGGCCAAAGCGGCGGGGATGACACGCGAGGAGTATGAAGAGTACCAAAAGCAGGTGGTGGAGGAGAAGTAAGTAGTGACATGGACAGTGCTCCATTTTGAATTGATGCCCATCGGCCCATCGCAGAACAGTATGGCTGCAGAATACAATCTGACCTTGACGAGCTGTTTTCTACTCCCCTCCACTGTTTACTTCCCCCCCTCTTTAGCACTTCCACATTTTTTTTTTTTTAACCTAACCCTAATTAAACGTAAGCACTCATACATTTATTGTTTTCCTGGGTTCACAATAAGCAAGCGATGTTTTTGAGAGATGCATTTGTTGCTGAAGGTCACACCTCCTCCATAGTGGATCTTTTCTACATAATAACCCACTGAAACTAATGCCTGAATCAATAATCTCCCCTAATCCGACATTTATTTGTGCATTAAGAACAGTTACGGGTGACATTTTGAGGAACTTTCTAGTTTTAAAAACAAACCGAGTAAGCAATTGTAAAATGACAGTTTTTATTCACAGCTCGAAAATATTGGAATAATTTAAACTGTAACACTAAAAATCCCATGATTGCTTTCCCTCGCTGCACAACCACAGAATATCTGCAATCACAATTATAATGCACAATTATATTCATCTGTTTTATTTGGATATCTATTTGAGGGAGCTACAGAGCCACAGAAAGGACAGTTCGTTTTCTACAATCGAGATGCAGCTGTTTTTTTTAAAATTATGTTGCCTCTTATTTTATTTCCTATGTAATATCTTTTTGAATTTATTTTGATAAGACTTTAGAAACTCTACAGTTATTATGAGCAGCAGGTAGCTTGGTTTTGTGCCCCACCGTGTTGCTGTCCTGTACGTACGAATGTACACTTAATCAACAATGTGATGAATTCATCCTAAATACATTTTTAAGAAATAGTGTAAATGATATTTTTCTTTTAAACTTTGGACTATTGTGATGCATAATATTTTTTTGCAGCATCAAGCAGATCCTGTATTACATAACAAGATTAATCCGGCCTCTCCACTCTTGTGTTTGGGAAAATGATAAAATTCTGATACACACAAACATTTGATGGAAATAAAAAAAAAAGGGACAGAATGTGAATGTTCTTCTTAAAAAAAATTCAAATATTTGTATAATCTCTCTGGCCAGAATAAGCCTTTTAACGTGTAGTTTGTTAGAAATGTCAGTCCGCTGTGTTGTTGTTTCACTACGGTTCAGGTTGCTTGATTTCAAATCTGCTTGACTCTGTCTAGCCTAATAATCCCATCTTTAATTAGCTGAGGGAAAGTCAGCAAGTCTCGCTTTGCAAATACAGAAATACGCAGGTTCTCACAAAAGAATTAAATAAATGTTCTTTGATAAATTGATTGAGATGGAATTACTGAAGAAAATGTTGAATTATTATCTTCTACTGGACATAAGATGTTGACAACACTTATTAACATGTGCACATTATGTTGTATTCTATGAATCTAAACTTGGAGTAACTGAACTGAATACATTTAGGTGCAGGCATTACAGATTTAGGTAATAGGGTTGTTTGCAGTTTTGGAAAAGATATCATGTTGCCAAACGAAATTTACAAACGTAAAATAGAGTCAAGTATTATTCATCAAGTAGAAGATGCTTATTAGACTACAGCATCCCAATTCACCTGAAAATGTCACGATTCTTATAACTCATGCATAAAACTAACATGTAAGTTTAAAATAAATGTTGGGATATTTACAGTTAAAAGCCAATGAAGATGCACGTACTGTACCAAAGCTTATAGAAAATATTTGTTAAATAAACAGAATCCTAATTGACACCTCATTGGTTGAATCTAAATCTCTGTCAGCAGACATCATTTCCTGCTTTGGTAATATTCAGGTGAACTGGAGGTTGTTGTGTTGAGCTAAACCGTCTGTTGTTTATCTGATTGGATGTATGTACATACACAAACAAAACAGACAGCCATCAGACGGGAAAATATTTTTCATGAAAATCCAAATGCTGAAAGATCCGTTATGCTGCTCTTGAGCCGCTGATGACAACACAAGGTCATACAATTATTTTTTTTTTTTACAGCTTTCCCCCTTTTGTATTTCCATAAAAGAGATAAAAATAAATAATGTTTACTTTAAACCAACATATAAAATGTGACCGTGTTAATAATATATTATATTTCTTTTATTTCAGGATGGAGAGAGATGCAGATTTCTTACACAAGAAGGCAGAGAGGGCAACACTCAGGGTGTGCCTCAGAGAAAAATACCGGCTGCCGAAGGTAAAGAGTTTTTATCCCTACAGTTCAAGTGTGACTCGTATTTTAAAGTTTAATTTATATCATACATTAATAAACTCTCCTAAATAGGTACACAAAGGCGTTATGGTTGACTCAATATTCATAGGGCGATACGGCACCTGGATGCGAAACCTGAAGGGGTTTTATTTCTCAACAATGACCCGCTCGCTGTACATTATCCCGCTTATTACACGGCTACTTACTTTAGAAATCAATTTATTATCATTATTATCACAGAAACGGTCCTCCAGAGTCCGACATCAGAACCGCGCCCATAGCAACGGTCTGCTATACATAGCAACGGTCTGCTATAAAGAAATAACAGACCGAACGCTGAATCAGAATCGAGTATTCAGAAAAGTATTATTTAAATATTTCATAAATGTTTTATAACACATTATAATGTACTGTAAAGGACATTTGACGTGTTTACTAATGCACAGTATTTGTCAACAATTCTAACTTCTGCTATGAAGACATATTCTATATTATGTTTACAGTACTGTCATTTATTATTATTTATTATTATTTGTACAGCTGCCTCCACTAATGGATGCCCTCAGGGATTTATAATTGTTCACAAATACATTAATAAACACTTATATCTGCTTACAACTACATTATAGTGTGTTATAAACCATTTATTAAGGGTTTATATACCGCTTAGAAATGCTAAATAGAGGCGTTAAAGGTAAGTGTTACCAATTGTTTTTTCTTTTTCACAAGATTACATACTGCTTTTCTCAGTCTTTTAATAAGAACCGGTAATTATAGTCACCAGTGGCTTTACCGTCCAATGGTTTGGGTGAAAAAGCAGGATTTGGTGACCTGCACAGGTGGAGCAACAAATAGGTGCTTCATGGTCGAGGTTATCCAACAGAAGTAACTTGGCAGCTTCACCTTGGACGACAGGAGGTGGAAGCCATGCCAGTAGATTAGTGAGAAAGACGTTCAACTCACGTCCTGGAAGACGTTAGCCTATGTGTCCCATATTGCACCTTGAGTCTTACAAAGCCAAATGCCTCTGAGCAGGTGTCCCAGGCTCATTAGGGCGCGCCGGGCAGTGTGAACTGGCTTTAAGAAAGAGCAACATCTACTCTAGTGGATGTAAAACCGAGCAACTGCACCATTTTAAAAAAAGGACTAAAGAAAAATAAGTGTAATGGAAGGAGCAAATAAGGTATGTTGGGATTTTTTTTAAGCCTTTTAAAAGATGTGTCTTCTAATCCTATAAAAGAGGTTGAAAACTTGCTCGGAACAAACTGTGTGTTTTTTATGGCAAAAGAGCATTTGCTAATACAGCTTTTTTAATATCGTGATTTTTTTTTTATTCATCTGAATGCGGTGATGACCTTGGCTGCTGGAGGCGTTTTATTATAGTGTAACGCAACAGACACTCTATTGTTTGGTCTCCTGGTTTAAACAATGGGTGCATTTCTTTTCACTGTTTGTCTTTTAAATTGAAACCATACATATGTGATGAAGACAATGGCAGGAGGCTATACATCTAAATCTAATTATTTCCCCTTAATGATGTTTACGTTGCATGCCAGCTTGAAATAGACAAATGACAAAGTGTCTTTATTAGAAGTGAAATATGCATTTTAAATGGATTTTCAACAACAATAAGGCACATAAAGGGATCCTGTTCTGTTGATTTCTTTTCTTTTAACGGGTAGGAGGTTGAGAAGACACAAGCATGCCATCAAGAGTGAGTTAGAAATATATATACATATACACATTTTTAATTGTACAAGTGTACAGTATGAGTAGAAACAGGAGCCGTTAGTCTAATGGAATTAGGGTCTCGTGCAACGTAATAGAAGATATCTTTAGACTATCGTTGGGATTCAGAGAGGAAAGGCTAAGGCAGGACTGAGATAATCCCACAGATTGAAGTTTAAAGTAGTCCCAGTGCACCGACTATTGCATGACTCCTCCCGATATTAAGTGATTAGATTGAGTTTGTTGGAAAGGCTTTAAATAAAGCGTTTCTGTGATGCAAATGCCCACGAAGTAACGTCAAAGGAGACTCAAGTGTGCTTCACAAAAAAAAATATAGAAAACACAGACAGCAGAATATCCTCGAGTGCAGCTACTCGAAGGTGGATTAAGACAGATCCTAGAGTTCATCTGTTTCTTGTTTCCTAGTTTGCCTCATTGCTTGCTTATAATTTTAATTCAAAAACAGACCAATGCATCGTATACATATATATATTGTATAAGTTTTAATGTGCTACATTAGAACTAAAGTAAAATCAAAAAGGAGGACAATATAATTAATCAAAAAGCGGTCAACAAATTAGGTTTATGTGTAGTTCATTTTATTATGTCCTGTGATAAACTGGGGTCGACGCATGCGATGTTTGTCAGATCTGAGTGTCGAAGGTCAGAGATATTCTGTCTGTTTTGGAAATCAGGCAGGCGGACAGCATGTTAATCCCGTAAAAATCCTTTAAGTCAGCCTTTGGGTTGTTTACTTCTGCCGTAAATATACAATCTTTGATATAATCAGGGAACACATAAAAATACCCTCCCTCGTGTTTTAGTGCTGAGAAAGTTTATATATTTAATAACCTCTTATTAAGATAAATTATTATTGAGAAATATTCAATACAGAGATTGCATAGAATTGCATATCAAATGAGGACGCCTTGTCGTCATTATCGATAATCACATTGAATGTAAAATCTCTCATATGTCTGCGTTTATGTTTGCGTTTCTGGATTCTGACCGTGTTTTCTCCCTCGACGTCGTCGTCGTCTGCAGAGCGAGCAGGATGAGAACATGATCGAGATAGCCGGGGACGACGTGGACGTGCCCGAAGAGCTGCTCAAGATGGTGGACGAGGACGCCACAGAGGAGGAGGGCAAGGACTCCATCATGGGCCAGTTTCAAAACTTGCAGAACATGGACATGGACCAGCTGAAGGAGAAGGCCTCGGCCACTGTCACCGAGCTAAAGACCAAAGCAGAGGAGAAATGCTCCGTCATGTGAACGGCCAGAGATGGTTGGCTGTGTTTGAATGATGAAGACGAAGACGAAAAAAAGAAGAACACGTGAAAATCAATCTCAACGCTTTCTGGGAATCTTAAGACTGAGCTATGTTACCAAGTCTGGGATTCAGTTCAACCGCCTACAAAGTATTCAGTTTTATTATAAGCATTAAAAAGGCAAATCATTTCTCTAATAAAATAGATAATAAAAAAGGTGTGTTATATCATTACTGCTACCAGTCTGCATCTACTAAAGGATATACTGTAAAAGTTTCCCTATTAGTGTGTTACTGAATGGGTAGTAATAGACAACTTATCATTGCAATATACTGAAAATACTTTACATTACAACCACGGTGCACCATCACTCCATCATGACGGTTCTCTTTAGATAAATTACGTACAAAAGTGACTTTCCCTTTGACAGGCCACAGTACATTTCAAAATGATGATTATTTGTGGTGTAATGTTCTCTTTTTTCTCTGTCTATATAACAAGACTCACTTATATACACAATATATATATTTATATATTATATTGTATATAAGTTCAAAATCATTCCTGTGTAATTTGGTTTGTTGGTTATTCTAGATTTTTTTTTGTATGTGGTGTTTGAATTAATTATGGCATTTAGATTTTTTTTTTGTCTTTCAGTGTTAATACAAAGCAGAACATCGTCCTGAGTTTTGACATGTTGATTTACTTTGAATTTCTCCACTAACACATTTTAATCTTAATAAACGCTGTTGAGCAAAAACATTTGCAGACATTTTGCAGATATGCACTAACCATAACTTTAAAATACTGAATAATTTATTCTATACAAATTTAATCAATGTCCATGAATACAGATGAAATACATGGAAGTACTTTTAAATGTATTATTCAAATTTCAAAAAGTAAAAAAATATAAACTCACAGTATAGTATGCAGAAAATAAGATAAAAAGCCATACTACAGTATGTTTAACAAGTTACTATAAAGTCTAAAAAAAATAAGATAGTATGTCGAAATAAAGTCATAGTACAGTATGTTTGTTTTAGAATCAGTATTATTATTATTATTACTTTTTTAAAAAGTTATAATAATACCTTCTTATCCTATTCCCTATCTTATCCCATTATAAATATCCTATATAATACAATAATATTACTTTTTTACTCTTTTTTTCCGAGGTACTAAAAAAGTCAAAGTATAGAATGTCAAAAAAAGTCATAGTGTAGAATGTCAAAAAAAGTCATAATATTGTATGTTGAAAAAAACAGTCATAGTATTGTATTTATATAAAAAAGGCATAGTACTGTATGTCAAAACAAAGTCACAGTATAGCATGTCCAAAAAAGAGAAAAAAAGTCATAGTTTCTTATGTTGAAAAATTTGAAAAAAGTCATTGTATTGTATGTTGACAAATAGTTATAGGAAGTTATGTAGAAAAAAA
>CAKAOI010026716.1:0-21727 GCA_916701655.1 Sebastiscus albofasciatus
GATGACAAAGGAAAGCTTTAGCAGCACCAAGCATAACCAGCAGCAGTGTGAATATATTGGCTAAATCTACAGTTTATGTTGTTTTTTTTTCTTTTTTGCCAGTTTAAATAATCACAAATAAGCATCTTTATATTTCAGCATTCACTATATAAACAGAAACGTAATATGACTGAGTATGCGCATGAAAGTTTGACCTACGTCAAGTCTTGCCACATCTGGCAACGTTCATCGCCACATCAGCATTTTATTTGGATGAGGGTGAGATGCAGATGGACCTCCTGCCACAACCACCACAAGAACAAGCCAGCTGCTTTTGCCACAGGTCTTGACACAGGTTGATGAATGCTCAGCAGAAATAAGCAAGAACAGGGTGAAGTATGGGGGGGTTTTCCCAAAAGCGCTGCAGTGTGAGAAAAACAATAAAATCATAAATGTCAATGCTCGCACTTGTGTGAAAATAGAGATGACACCGCGTCTACGTCAAACACTCTGCTGCTCATATCAGTAATTGGACCAGAGGTTGCCTTCTTCCCTGCCCGGAGATTTTCAGATATCCCTCCTGTTGTCTTCCCATCGACCATGCAACTTTTGTCTTTGGTCTGGTTTGACTGTTTTTAAAGCATACATTATTAGAAATTATCACCCAATTCTGTATTACACCTTTTTGGCCAACTTCATTCCAACTCATTACCACAAGTTTTCCACTTTTTGGGGAATTCATGGTCAATAAACCTAATTTATATGAAATGAAACCTCATTTTTTTAGGAAAAAATGTAGAAATTATGAATTATTTGGACCATACTCAAAATTGGAGGAATAATGTTGATGGATTATCACAGACCGGTATATGTCAAAGTTTAGTCCGAATATTACAAATATTATAATATAGAAAAAAATGTTTAATGACAGTGTGACACATTACACCACAGGTGCTATAATTTTAAAATAAAATACCCATAATGCAACGAAAGTAGTGGTCATTATTTTTTTTTTGCAAAGACCATATAAGTGAACCATCCATGTAATTTTGGAGCAATTAGGTGAAAGACATCCATATTTATAATATAATGAAGTTTGAAAACGGGTCAAATTTGACCCGAAGACAACAGGAGGGATGTGCGGCTAAAAGAGAGGCAAGAAGCTGCAGATGACCACTCGACAGAAAAACAGAAAAAGAAGACAGAAGTCTGTCATCAAAGCAGACTGTTTTTTTAGTCTGACAAGTAGATTGTAGCCTGGACTGTAGCCTATTTATTTTTATGTTGACAGCACATTGTGCTATTGCACACGCCTGGCCGAGTGGCACTAGCCATGGCACTGAAAGGGGGATTTGATTCTGGCATGTTAAATTAGCATTTAACCTGTTTTTTTTTTTGTCCGCATGAGGAAAGGACAAGGCAAGAGAGTGAAAATATTGCGCTATTTGATAAATTAAATTTAAAAAATAGATTAAAACCTTCCTGCATATAAAGTGGTTAAGTTCAAGTTCTGAAATTCTTTTATTAAAGTTTACATTAATGCTATAAATGTTGCTTTAACAGCTGCAAGAGCTGCAGCTGCACTGTTCATGATTTATTTTCATGAACAAAAGCATTTAAAAAACATCCCCCCATCCGATGTATTTTTTCACAAATCGCACCCTGAGTAAGAAGCAGGTCGGGTTTCTGTAAACAGACCACATTGTCAGCATTAGATTCTAATCATTGCTGATTAAGGATCAGCTGGTTGGTGCTGCACCTCTAGTGTTATATTTCTTTAGTGTAACATGAAGTGTTATTTAATGTGCAAATCTAGAGGCAATATTCAGTTGTTTATTCAGGGTTGTCAGAAAATGTGGTGGCAATGTTTATCTCTATTTGTGGAAATCTCACATGCACAGTGTTGATATCTCTTCATGTTTTTCCTTCTCAGTATAACATTGAACAAAGGCAAAGAGAGATGGAGCAGGAGAAAAGAGAAGGGCTGCAACAGCTGACACGAAAGAGTAAAAATGAGCAGAGTGAGTTTATCACGTGTTATTTTTTTTCTCCTTACTGTAAAGTGCTTTCGTAGGTTCTCTGAAGGACCGGTTGGCTGTTGGCGTGCTCTTCATCTGAGTCATAGCGCACTGTATGTTTTAATGAGAAAGACGGGGATTTCCAACATTGCTGTGATGTATTCTCAGATTCCAAGGAAATTTGTACTCATATCAAACAAACACTTGTTTCAGGAAACACTCTGAGCTGTTTTTAGTTTTTACCGTGCAGAGGAAATGAAGGGAGCTCAGAGGAAAGTGACAAATATCCAGGATCCTACTTCAGAAGACTTGTTTTTGATACTATAGTAGTTATTTGTGAAGAAAAACTATTCACATTTTAAAACATTTTGTCATTATTTTATATTATCGACCCCACTGTTGGCTGTTTAGTCTACCTGTTATATGGCTCCACAAGATCCCAATCACTGTCTTTTTTTACTGTTAGGTGCTGTAGCCAGTCCTCTGGTAAGGCAGAAACTTCGGGAACACATAATTATGAAGAGCCAGCCCACCCACGACAGGGTCACTCCCAACCACAGTAGTCCTACACCAGGATACAGGTGAGAGAGACAAACGGACAAACAAAGTACAAAGTAGACAGTGTGAACTGCAAACACTGCATAGTTTTCACAAAAAAAAATATGACTGTGGCATTTCATTGTTGTAAGGAAGGCCTCTTCCTCTTCTGGTTTTAATAAAAGTAATAAAATAATGTTAAAATAATACGTTTTTTTTTTAATTGAACAAATCTTTTCATACCCATTCATGAGTGAAACAGTCTATCCAATATTATTTTGGTTACCTAGGCTCCCGGTTCCTGACATGTCCCCTAAGTCTTCAGCCTGTGACCAGCGTAAAGACCTCGCCCTGCGCAGAACAGGTGAGACACCTCAGGTTGTTTGTGTCTATGATGAGGGTTTCCCACCCTGAGGTTAAAGCCGTGAAGGTCACTGGTGATTTTCCCTTTCAGGTCTGTTCTGTTGCGGTGCTCTCTGTGTAATTTGAGTTAGACTCAAAGAAGTCATCTGACTGCAGAGCTTCGGTGGTATATTTTGTTTCGGTGCGATACTTTTCAGTGTCTCAGCAAACTGTCATTACGTTACATATTCTGGACGAGAGAATGAACGTACACAGGAGTGTCCTTTCCAGTGAGACGGAGGAAACTCATTAAGCACCAGGTCTGCAGGGCCAAAGAGAGAGAGACCAAACAGTCATAAAAACAACAGCGAGACACAAAGACCAAAGCAGTTACATAACTTTAAAGAAGGTATTTGTAAAATGAACCGCGTGAGAGTCCAGAGCAGGTCTCCCTCACCATGTGAATGAGAGTGGGAGTGGTTTCGTCTTCCTGTACATCTCCGCGAGTACACAGACATTATTTATTTGCGTTGCCCTAGAACCCTTAGGTGCCAGCACACACACACACACCCTCCAGTGCTGTTTTTGGCACGGCGACAACACAAAGCTGCCTTTTATCTGCTCTGAGCCAGCCACTGATTGATTGTTTTGTTCGGGCTTATTGGAGCCTGACCAATGTAAACATGGGACTTTTTATGCTATTAACCAGGGTGGAGGTATTTGCTTGGTTCAGCTGTGTTGCTTCAACTTTTGTTATGGAAATTGAGTGCATCCTTCTGGTATGTGCATCAATGGGTGAAAGCATTCTTGCTGATGTAGAAGATTTATGACATCAGTCAGTTTATGATTGAGTTTTGTGAGTTTGAAAGGTGTCTTTTAAAGCTTCAGTGGGCAGAATGTTTTTGGCATCAATGGGCAAAAATTACATAATAAGCTTTCAGCATATTGCAATTCAAGTTTTCTGAGATACTTCTGCACCTCCTCATGGCTCTGTTTTCATGCTTTAAAAAATCTAGCCGGTGACAGGAGACTTTGTCCAATCACAGGTTATTTCAGAGAGCGAGCGTTCCTATTGGCTGTGCTCCGGCTGGTGGGCGGTGCTTAGTATTTCCTCAACAGATCTCAACATGGCTAGTCACAAACTTTCTCATTTTACAGTAAAACAGTACACTACAAGATGTTTCTGAAAACATTTGAGGCGAGAAATCGGCATTACAGTAACAGAATATTGACTCATATTTGATCAACGCTGCCTAGTTTGATCGTTTGATCGGAGTTTGTGAGTGATTGACAGCTGCTCAGAGACGGCAGGCTCTAGCTCAGCTCTGATTGGTTGTTTTCCTCCGGTCTGTGAAATCTCGCAGATGCCATTAGGAGCACCGGAGGACACAGAGGAACATGATTGTTTTCAGATTATCTGTCTCATGCACTACTGTCAGGATATAGTGACCTTTTTATAAAAATGACTTTTTTTAATCACATTTGCTCCGTTTCTACCCACTGGTGCTTTAATGAGACCATCGGGATAAGTATGTCCATGTCTGTGTGTGTGCTTCTTCACGTATTCATTTGTGTATATTTGTGTGTGTGTAGTCTCTGAGCCCACTCTGAAGTGGAAGATAAAGAAGTTCATCAGCACAAGGCCAAACCCGCTGCGGCGTAAGATCAGCGCCCCTCCCACTGTCAAGCACCGGACTGAAACTCTGGGTAAAGTATCTGCATTTAGCTGGAACACTCTCATGACCTTCTGTTTTATTTGCACTGCTCTTTTAGCTATTTCAAGTTAATGCTGCTTTGATATGCCATTTCTATATCTGTTACTTCGTGTATTTATGTCATTTCAACACATACTGATCTGACACAGTTTCATTTCATCTTTTGGTGCTGGATGAACACATCTGTTTTGACAGCATTGGCTGACATGATGTTTCAATTGTGTCCCCCAGACTCGTCCCCCAGCAGCAGCAGCACCCCAGCATCAGGGTGCAGCTCACCCAACGACAGCCTCCATTCGGAAAACGGGCACCTCCCAGTGGCTCATGAGGTGAGCCCTGCTTCTATAGTTACACTATAGCAATTCAGCAGACTTTGTTATACACATTAGCATATGATGAGTGATTAAGGATCAGTGTCCTGTTGAAGCATACATGAACACAATACAGTGGACAAGGTCTGATCAGCCAATTTTGTTTTAACTTCCCATTATGGATTAATTTATTGAATATTTCATAGAAACTCCTTTGCTTTCTTTTTTAACAGTACAAACATGGTCTAGTGATTTTACTTCTGCTATTTAAAGGACAACCACCAACAGTAACAGTTGAATGTTAATTGGGTGTTAAATGCAGTAAGGGTGCCCAATGCTTTAAAAAATTTAAGATTTGAGGCCATGTGGCCCAATGTACAAATACATGTTAATTGATCACTTATCATCTAATTAAAACATTGATATTAGGGCTGTCCATCGATTCAAATATTTAATCGCGATTAATCACACTATTGTCCATAGTTAATTGCGATTAATTACAAAATAATCACACATTTTGTATCTGTTCAAAATGTACCTTAAAGGGAGATTTGTCAAGTATTTTATACTTTTATCAAAAATGGCAGTGGGAAAATATGCTGCTCTATGCAAATGTATGTTTATATTTATTATTGGAAATCAATTAACAACACAAAACAATGACAAATATTGTCCAGACACCCTCACAGGTACTGCATTTAGCATAAATAGATATACTCAAATCATAACATGGCAAACTGCAGCCCAACAGGCAACAACAGCTGTCAGTGTGTCAGTGTGCTGACTTGACTATGATAATCACATGCAGTTTGGGGCAAGTCATAAAGTGGACATGTCTGTAAAGGGGAGACTCGTGGGTACCAATAGAACCCATTTTCATTCACATATCTTGAGGTCAGAGGTCAAGGGACCCCTTTAAAAATGGCCATGACTGTTTTTCCTCGCTAAAATTTAGCACAAGTTTGGAGCGTTATTAAGCCTCCTTTGCGACAAGCTAGCATGACATGGCTGGTATCAGTGGATTCAAGTTTCGTTAATGCAAGATTGTGCATTTCGTTAAAGAAATTAGTGCCATTAAAACAAATTGTATCATTATTACTTTAACTTTGACGGCCCTAATTGATATAGATCCATTTTTTATCTACTATACTTACCATAATTTACTGGGTTACAACAGTAGAGTGGGTTCATCAGTGTTTAACACACAAGTCTTGTGTAATAGCTATTTAGATAATAGAATCAGACAGATGTTTTTGTGTTGGATGATGTGATCATTATCTGTATAGATAATCTCTATAATGAACATTTATGTCTCATTCAGGCACAGAGGCTGCTGGCCCATTTCAACTTGCCTCCCAACCCCACTGCCATGCCCAACATCACTGCTGGACTTCCTGCACAGGTGAGCAACGATACCCTGCGGGGGGAATCAATATGTAAACTGTTGACGTTTTATTTAACAACCGAAAACTTGACAGATCACATGGATACGCACTCACGCTATGAATGTATGTGTATCTAAGACTGAATGTCTAAAATAGTTCCTGCACACTTGAACACTTATAGAAACATGTGGTGTATTCAGGCTTTCACTTCCCTCTTGATCTCTGTGGTGCTTTCATATCTTCAATCAGTCATGTGGTAGTTTGCTCACTTGATGACAATTTTAACATGCCTGTAGATGAGTGTATCTATACATTGCAAACAGCCCATTAGGCCCTCGCCTTAAGCACTAACCCTCCATTTTGTTAATTTGTGTTAAGCTGCAACCATGACAAGGGCTCTAATTCCTAGTGATATCTCCGGCGTTTCTTACCATCATGTCTCCTCTCCTCACCCCTCTCCCCAGGCTGACCTGCGACTAGCCAGGCCGTTGGCAATATCTGCTATGCATCAGGTCTACCTGCCTCTGGATGGAAGCAGCTCATCCCTGGGTCAGCACCTGCAGCCTGTGCTTATACTGGAACCACACACCGGACTGGTGCACACCCAGCTTGTCTCTCGTGAGTTGTGTAACTGTGAATGTGTTGTACAGCAGAAACTGAAATATCTCAACATGCACATATACAGAAGACCTGCATTTGCAAGCGGAAGCGAAAACACTAAAAGGATGTGTATACATGCCACCTTCGATTGAAGATCTGACCTTTCTACAGGCAATGCATAGAGGGATTTGTTAGAGAGGAAACAGGTAGCTGGATAGATCCCCTACTTTTTGCCAGCCAGGAAAATTCTGTATGCATACCAACAGCTTATGTCACTTTGGGGTTTTTTCTAAATTTACCATGAAAGATGACTCCTTGGAGTTCATGTGAGTCATCCTACAGCGGGGACACACTGCCCGCATGAGCAGTGCGTGACGGATGCCTTGCTGAACTGCTGCGTGTCTCACACGTGTGGCATCCACGCTGGCAGCATTTCTGCTGCTGCTGCTGGGCATCTGCTGCCAGCCCTTTCTTTCTTGAGTTTTCCTTTCATAATGGCCATTTCATTTCATTATAAATGTCATATAAATTTATTTTAGACATAAAAAGGTTAAGATTCATGTGCTCATTTGTAAATGATAGTAATAATCCACAATTAAAACCCGGTACTTTATTCATTCATGAAACCCTGCAAGTCACTGCATTTCCAATGAAAGCCTTGTGTTGACAAATGAAGGAAATCTGTCCACAGAAAAAAAAACGCTTGAAGGCTTTTCTTTAGAAATTAAAGCAGGAAGTGTTGATTTATTTTTTTTTGGCACACTCTTTAGTCTAAAGCGATGTACAAATGAGGTACAATCCAAGTCACAGTAAATTAAATTGATAGCTTCTTATAAGGCAGATGTCAGGAGCACCTTACCTACGGAGGGTCGAGTGAAAAACACCAAATCCCCGGACCTTGCTGTTGATGATTTACATCAGCGCAGCCTGTGGGTGACTTTGAATATGACAACTGACATGTTCACGTTCTGTTCACCATTCCTAAATCCCAGAAACCGTTCAGTTGAGGAGGGTGCTCTCCACCATTAACACTCTGTTTGACCACCTGAGCCTCATAGACCTAGTGACAGTTCACGGAAGGCTGCTTTTAAGAGAGCTCGTCTTTCAAGGTGCTGATTGGGACACGCCTCTGCCCACAGAGAAACTGGTAGTATGGCAGAGATGTTACACTTCAGGATTTAAAAGGCAACAAACATTGAGCTGTGTTTCGTTTTTGATCAATTAAGGCAATATCTGCTCTCGAGTACCTTAAAGCAACTACTGCAGAGGGTCCTATCAAGCTCAGTTTGGTCCTTGGCACCGACAAACTGGCACCTTTGACACATTACACAAGGTGCTATCCATGCAAATGGTTCATGATTAGAGGGTGCAAAGAGAGTGACCGCCAGCCTTATCTATAAATGTGTGATATGTAGGAAACAAAGGTGGCAAAGTAACATCATTGGAAGAGAGTACAAGTGTTAACGAACACATTCTGGCAAAGGTGGCACAGAGAATATTTGAGTGCTCTTCAAAGCAGCCAAATCTGAAAGAAGGCGATGTGTTGTTGATAAAAGTTAAACAAGCTAGAAGATGTGTGTGGTTGATGGGAAGGATAATTAAGGCTTTTTCAAACTAGTGTGGTTTAGTAAGGAAAGGTGAAATCCCACCAACCCATTTTACCTCAGACCCGTTTCCTGACGTCAACGGTAGTTTTAGGTACACAGGAACTGGTGGGTGAGTGGTGGAACTGTAACTTAAAAAGATCAAGAGACTATCGTGAAGTATACGTCTTTTGTTTTGTTGTCCGTAATCAGGAAGTTATATAATTTGCGCAGGAAGTTTTTCACCTTGTTTGTTTGTCGCACATGTTTTGAGTTTGGTAATCTATATCCATCCTTCCTCAGTTCTCTTCTTGTACCAATGGCAGTGAGTAGATGTTGTTTAGAAAAACATGTTGATTAATATTTGATGTATATATTAGAAGAAACTGTATTATTTCAGTATTATATTTGAATTTGTGGTGGTATGTTCAATTGCTTACTTGTACCTGTAAGAGAAGCATTTCCAAATTTATGTACTTATCTTGCTGTTTCCTTCATTTAAGTTCTACCAGTCACAACAAAAAGCCTTTATATTAACCATTCACAATACTCATATTTTACCTTTTTCCAGAGCAGATACTTATACTTGTTTTTGCAGGAAAAGCGCAGGCGTATCTAATAAAATAACGACTGCATACTCTCTTAGGCGTGCAGGTTCAGGGTCCTGGTGTTAAGTAACACCTGCGCTCTTCCTGCTGAAATAAGTCAAAACGTCTGCTGTAAAAATGGTCTATTCGTTTTAAATCAGAGAGGTACATTGATGTCTTCTGTCTTGTGCAGCTAGTCTTTTGCTTGAATATTATAATATAAACAGCACAAGGACGCCCTCTACTTGGCACTTGACAGTGATGCAGTTTCTCAAACAATACAGACATATGCTGTAAATTCAAACAACATTATCATCAATGCATATTTTCTTTTTGTATTATTATTTTGAACATTAAATACAGTTATAGTATATTTCACTCTGCTCTTCACTTTCTATTTCTGAGCCAGATATGAATAATTGATCCAGATTATTATAATGCCACAATTATATCAGCTGTCCTCTTTTTTCTTTCCCTCCTCTCCATTTTAGTTTTTCTTTCTTCCCGTTTTTGTCATGTTTATCTCCATCCATTGTGCTTCTTTATTTTTTTCCTCCTCCGCATGTACCCTTACCCCTCTACCCCCTCTTGTTCCATCTGCTCCAATCTTTTAACCTGTTCCTCTCTCTCCTCCTCTCTGCAGTTCATGGTTTGAGCTCCATTCCTCAGCAGCAGCAGCAGCAGCAGCCTCACCTGTCCTCCTCCACCAGAAGGGAAGGTGTAGTCACCTTGCCTTCCCACAGACCGCTGGAGCGAACACGCTCCGAGCCTCCGCCCTACAGCCACTCAAACCTTTCTCTGCATGCCAGCCGTCACTCACACATCCAGCACCAGCTGACCCAGCAATACCACAAGAGCGGGCTGGAGAGGTTCAAGCAGAACGCACACCTGAGCAAGGTGAGACGGGGGCAGGCGTGGAAGCAAGCATGTTGCATACAAATAAACAAACTAATAATGACAGTGATAGATATTCATGAGGTTTATTCTGTTTATGAGTCTTTATGTACATATATATTTGACTAAATATAAAAAGAACTTATTATCAGGCGTAAACAAATTCATGTTAAAGAGAGCATTAGCAACGTTAAAGGCACAATGAGAAGGATTTTTGTAAAAAAAAACAATGTATAGACTAATACAAAAGTAATCCCTCTCGATCATCACTAGAAGTTGTTTTTTGTGGTGGTGTCTGTATCTGAGGATATTGTCCCCTTTTCTTTTTTATTTTGCTTTGTTCAGGACGTTTCTGGGCGTCAACCTCTATAAAAACGTCCAGGTGCCAGATTGTAAGCATGCGTCCAAGACGAAGCTACGAAAATGCATCCAAAAAAATACAAATATAGCGAGGCAAAACGCCAAGCAGACAATGCTCGTTCTAAAATGAGAGTGAATCTTGGGTTGGCCGCTGGCGAGCACTGTAACCCTCATTGAGCCAGGGAGGAGAGGCCAACTTTGAATGTTGTGTTTCCAAACCGCAACTGACAAATCCTACTCGTTCTGCTTTTAAGACGTGTTAACAGTGTAAAACCTGTTCCTTATATTAGCTGACAAGCAAGTCCATTGAGAATCCTCGTCTGACACAGATCCCATCGGAGGACATGGACCTGGAGGAGATTGGATCAGGATCAGGTTCGGGGCCCGGGTCCGTGTGCGATTCAGAACCGGGCTCTGTGTGTGAGGACGGCTACCGCAGGAGACAGAGCACTGCCAGCACAGACTCAGTTTACGGAACAGAGTCCAATACCTCCTCACGGGACAGCTTGATCGAGCCCTCACATTCACTCAATCAGGTACTGATATACCACACACACACACACACACACATGCAGAGCTTTCCAGGGGGAGGATGTTTGACTTTTCCTTAAAAGAAAAGTTTTAAACTATTTATTTTTTTCTTTGACTAATGACAAAGGAAAAATTAAATAGTTTAAAATTTTCATCCCTAGTGCTTATGTACATGAATTCACTTGTTTGAGGCATGCTTTTGACATCAGAGGGCGCTGCAGCTTTATTTATAGAAGATGAAAAGAGGGAGGGTTCCAGTATTGGGAAAGCATGCTTGGCAATGCTGTATTCTCTTTATCAATTGCTTGTTTTAGACAAGCAGTATTAAATTGACCAAATAATGAGTAGTTACGAAGTACTGGAGAGAAGCATTCGACTTATGAGTATGTGGAAGTTCACGCCAGTTAGTCTTTGCCAGGCGCTGCTGCTGTGAAATGCTCCTTCATTCCCTGTTCTCCTCTTCACCCTCTGCCCTGGGAACCACAGAGGCAGGTGATCCTTCGATCAGGTCTCCAGCTGGACCCCCTGGGTGGGCCTGCCCTAATTTGGCCTCACCAGCCTTTGGTTCGGACCCAGTCCTCCCCAGCCTCCACTTCCCTGCATCCTCCTCCTCCACATCCAGCCACAACCATACCTTCCCTGTCACTGTCCAACCCGGCTACAGACGTCCAGCTACGCTTCACCACAGGTGAGGGATGGAAAATGTGAAAAGAAGCCATGAATAACAATTCGCATATGATTGGATCATGAATACTGAGGAAGGAAAATGAGGCTTAGATGTGCGTTTGCATTTGTGTGTGTGTGTGTGTGTGTGTGTGTGTGTCTAGGTCTGGTTTATGATGCTCAGATGCAGAAGCACCAGTGTACCTGTGGGGACAACAGCCGCCACCCTGAGCATGCTGGGAGGGTCCAGAGCATCTGGTCCAGATTGCATGAAAGGGGTCTCAGGAGCCAGTGTGAGGTATGACACACACACACTACACATCCTAGCAGATCCATAACCCCAAAGTCAGTATTATATGCTTGCAGTGTATATACATATATATATATATATATTTGTGTCTCTGTGTGTGTATGTAGCGTATCCGCAGCAGGAAGGCCACTCTAGAAGAGCTGCAGTCGGTTCATTCAGAGAAACACGTGCTTCTGTTCGGCACCAACCCGCTCAACCGCCTCAAGCTGGACAACCGCAAGTTGGCTGGTAATATACTAATGAAAAACTAATAATAATACTGTATTAATATGATGATGATAATGAGAAGAATATAAACATCCATGACAGTTGAATGACAGAAAAAAAATCTTCTGCAGGAATCTTATCTCAACAGATTTTTGTGATGTTGCCATGCGGAGGAGTTGGGGTGAGTTCAACACACACACGCACACACACCGTAAACCCCTTAAAAACACAAGTCATGTGGGAATCTTTCCACTTATCTAATTGCGTACAGCAAACATTACATGGCTGATTAGGCCTCATTACACAATTAAACTAATAATACTACAAATTGCTAATGCTATTGTTTTTGGCTAAGATAGCTTTGAAACTCAATCAGAAATCAGAGGCTGTACAAAGGTGAGATGTGGAAGAGAGAGAGAGAGGAAGAAGGGAAGAAAGAGGGTACACATGGAGACTGGAGGGGTGCGTGCCAGTGAAACTGGATTTTATTTAGAGGGAATGGGTATGGGCAAAGCAATAAATTGTGAAGATAGTAGAACATAACAGTTGCCTATAAGAGAAGGAACAATGAAGAGGATATGAAAGGACCTAGAGACGTTTTTTGTCATCTGATGTGGCGAAACAGATAGAAAATGCACATGAGAAACTGTTGTGAAACACAATGAGAAGAGAGGAGGCAGATAAGAGAGTAGGAGAGGAGAGGAGGTAGGAGAAGAAGAAGGGGGCTGGGTGTTAGTTGATAAGACGACTGATCTGCCTGGATTTCCGGACCTTGGCTGCTCTGGTGAAGAGGGGGTGATTGGAACAAGATGGCAACGTCTGCGATAAAAGAAATTCCTCTGATTTCATTGTTCCACCGCGGCACACCACCAATGTGCGTTTTCAAACATGGAGTAATGTTGAAACACAAGACGGGGTTTACAGAGAGAAGAGATGCAACAAAGAGAAAGTGGATGTGGGAAAAAAAGAAGTCTCTCAAGCAATTGTTAGTATCGCAGAAGTTGAAGGACCACCGTCGCTCATTTAAAAAAACAAAATGTAATACACTACAAGAATACACAAGATGTCATTTATTATTTCAAAATAAAGGAAGTGCTGCCGAAAGTAAACTTCAATAGTCAACTATTTATTGTCCGACAGCAGCTGGACTAAAGGAAATGTGGTAAACTTGCTGACTGGCGATTTCCAGTGAGACTGTCAGGTAAAATTCTGCAAACTGGTCTGACTGGATTTCAGTAAATCTTGTTGAATCAGTCGAGACTGAGTCCAGTTTTGATGAGTCTGAAACTTAATTGTAAAAATAAATAAATAAAAAGAAGTCTTTTTGTAATTATGTCTTCTATTAACATCTGCGGCTGACTTTTGAACTGACTTGACGCGTCTCATCTCTTTTGTCCGGACAGGTGGACATCGACACAGTCTGGAATGAACTTCACACATCAGTAGCTTCCCGTATTGCTGCAGGATGTGTCACAGACCTGGCACTGAAGGTGGCACAAGGAGAGCTGAAGGTGTGTCTTTTTTGCAAAATACCTTATCAGCAAATACCGTGTGTGTTTTCTCTGGAATTTCAGAGCTGCCTTTCTAACAGACTGTGGAGTAAACAACCATTATATCCATGACAGTGTAGCTTTAGTAGCTCCCCTGCTGTAGATAGCTGATGTCTGCGATGAACAGAGCTTAAAGATGTGAACTGTGGTGGTTGACCCCTGAGAGCTGAAAGGTGTTAAAGATTTTTGCTTTCCTCTCACAGAATGGCTTTGCAGTGGTGAGGCCTCCGGGACACCATGCAAACCACTCCTCCCCGCTGTAAGTACAGAACACACGCACACACACACACACGCACACACACACGCTCACACACACACGCTCACACGCTCACACACGTACATACCAGGAGCCAGGAGGTCTCTACAAAGTGTTTCAAAGGATTTATTACAGATCAGCTACACTTCTGAGCCAGAGAGAGAGAGAGAGAGAGAGAGAGCCTATGTCTCTCTGTCTTAATGTATGTGTGTGTGCGTGTGTGTGTGTTTGTGTGATGTGTGCTACCTGACTGATGCCCGAGGCAATCTACCTCCTCCGCTCAGTTTCTTTTAAACTTTCAAGACACAGAGCACAGCACCTCAAAAGAAACTGTGCATGTGCGTGTGTGCATGTGTGTGTGTGTGTGTGTGTGTGTGTGTGTGTGTATTCGCGTGCATGGATTTGTGTCAGTCTTTGATAGGAGGCATTAGCCAAGTAACCACATTCAGCTGGGACTGTGTGTGTGCTCAGCAGTGCTTGTCACTGGTTATTTATGGGATGATAATGACTTTTCTTGATGAGCAGATTTGGATAGCATATATGATATACCGTCCTCACACACACACACACACACGCAACGGCACTCACAGTTTACGACCCGTGCTGACACAGCCACTTCCAACATTCCTCCATTGTTTTTCATACATCAACACTTTTTTTTTTCGCATACCTTTACTGTAGACAGCACACTGTTGGGGGAACTGCTGCGCCAAGTTGTGAGTTCATTTTCTCTGAAATCATTTCACACGTCCCGCCAGCAATTCACTCTGTTATCATTTGGAATGTGGAGTGAATTTTACGATAAGCTGGGGTTTTCTGTTTGTCGCAAAATGTGTGGGTTCTGCATTTCTCGGGAGGTTTTAGACTCAGCACAATGTTCTAATGCGAAAAGCCATTTTTTGTTTGTCAGCACGGGGGAGATGAAATACAAAACAACTTGAAATGAAACATCCTCATTTCTCCAATATTTGCAGTTAATGTTTGCCTGGCAGGAGTGTCCCTCTACGACTTGCACATTAGTCAGTGCTGTGATTGTCCCAACCTGGACTGAATAGCCACCACATGACGCCACATAACTGGAGACATGTCTTTTAGACGAGGCTCCTAAGGTCCATATGGTGATTCTGTGATATTAATTTGCTGAGGATGTCCTAATAAAAACATGTGGCCGCCTCTCTTCCTGTCTGTTCGTCCCCAGGGGCTTCTGTTTCTTCAACTCTGTGGCGATCGCCGCCAAGCAGCTCCAACACAAACTCAACGTCAGCAAGATCCTCATCGTGGACTGGGTGAGGAGGACCCACCGCATTGACCAGCATCACTGGTCCACACACACATGCACTGGCACACAAATGTATCGTGGGCACAAACGAGGTCCCAGAAGCAGAGCAGCCCTCTACAGTAGCGCTTGTATTTATCATTTATTTAATTAAGGCGATGTCATCTCTGGCCTCCATGTGAGATCTGAACTGTCACGTACTGTACGCTTAGAGTAGACACAGAGTCATATCAACACACAACCACACACACACACGTGCAGATATTGATCCGCAGCCAGGTGGTCGTCTCTGTTCACCATGTGTGTGTACTGTATATGTCTTTATGCACACTGTGCTCTCTGACTAATTACTGCATCAAACATGAATTACTACCTGCTTCATCAACAAGCTTTAAAGATTGAAACACATTTGCCATTGACAGGGAAATGCCTTGCAGCTTTTACAGACCCTGCTCTGCATTTTGGCTCATATGTTTTATGTTTATTTCAGACAAAAGAAGTTCTCTTTTGTGATTTGTGATCGTTTAAATTGTTTTGAAAAACTCCATCAAGGTTTTAATTATGTGTGAAATACCTGCTTCGGTCTTCTGCAACTTCCTAACCTGTCATCCAATCATTGTCCAGGATGTTCACCATGGCAACGGCACCCAGGAAGCCTTCTATAATGACCCGAGCGTGCTGTACATCTCCCTGCATCGCTATGACGACGGCAACTTCTTCCCCGGTAGTGGACATCCCAGTGAGGTCGGTCGTCTTCCGCAGCAGTGTTGTGTTTATTCTGCTTTGTTTGCGTTGTCATGGTGTCGGCTGGTTGTTTGTGTGTGTTTGCGTGCACCTAGATTCTTCTGAACACAACAGAACAACACATGAGAAACATTTCTACTTACAAACACAGGTTCTCTATGTATAGCAGACGATCTGAGTAGAGAATACATAATCCATAATAATACGACCCATGTGAAGATAGATATGTTGGCATATACATATTTGTAATTATGTGATTCCAGTGGGACATTAGGGAGCTCAAGAGCCTTGTGTTGAGCGTATACTTGTCAAAACGGGAAGAATGATTGTAACGATAAATCCCGAAATAATCTACATGATTTAAAGCCCCAATTATAACCTCAATTTAGTCATGATGACGGATCAGAGTCTGCACTACGCGGGAAAAAAATGGGACAGGTTAGAATGGATATGTTATCTTGCAGTGTACAGGGGTTTAGGGTTAAAAGATCTTTCCTATGATTGGGTTTCAGACCATTCAGAGCTGTCACGGTTAGATCAAACATATTTAACTTATACCACTGAGCAATATGATACTAATTGTATCTGCTTACAAGATAAATCTGAACACAAAGTGCTTGTCTTTGAGTTTAATCTGAAAATGTCTTTTCAACGTCATTTAGAATGTATGTTGAAGTTTTAGTGTTTTTCCAGCTTAGCGTAAATACGTCCGCTGTCATTCTCGTAACGTTTAGACTTATTCAACATGGAATTTCCAAATCCTGCAAATATGTTTATCCAGTGAACTCGCACTTGTGTATCTGCTGTACGTTTCTTTCCCTAGCTCTAGTTTATCTATGAAACTTCAGGGCTTTGGATGTTCGAGCTTCACAACAGGATGTGTACACTCAAATTGCATGCCTATGTTTGCATACAGGAAATTGAGATGCCTATGAATTCTGCCTGCGGTCTCACCAGAAACCAAGTGTGATGACTATCCGCAGTCAGATGAATTGACCCCAACCCACGGTGGCATTCGCAACCCATTCAATCCCCCACATCCCCTCCTCTTTACTCTCCCATCCTCCCCCACAATAATGAGGATAAAATAGTCAATGTTTTCCCATAAAATCCCCCGATGAGGGACGGTACATAAAACGCTCTGCTGGCTTGGATGTGGCTTTGCCTTAAGTGGCCCCTCAACCTCTGTTGAGCTGTGTGGTAAACCTCTGGAGTCTCGCTGTCCCCCGTGTAGGTATATAACCCACCATGGGGTAGGGGTGTGATGTCATAGCCATAACACAGAGTGCCGAGTACCACACAGAAACCAGCGACGGCCTAATCCAGTCCAGCAACTCTTGAAACATGAAAGAGAGAAAGAGGACAGAGGAGTGCAAGAGACTTGGCACAATAGCAGGAATTGTGTCTGTGTGTGTGTTTGCGACTATGCGTGTGTTTCCGTGTGCACATGCGCATGCATGCGGGTACATTACCAGTTGGCAAAGGACAGGAGGCCTCATGTGTTTTTAGTTTGCCCTGTGAACATCCCGTCCACTGAGAGAAGAATGGAGACAGACGCTCTGCGATGCTCATCAGCATTCTTTCAAATATCCTCTCACACCCATACACACACATTTATACACACACACAAAGGAAATTACCACGCCTTGCTGCCAAGAGTATGTCAATCAACCTCCTCATCCTGCCCTCAAACTGACACATTGACTGATGGTGAAGGGCTTTGAGAACAGCTAAATGGCTGCTAGCAGAACTACAAAGAGAAAGGCAGGAATCTTTAAACCTTCTTTCCAAGACCCGCGCCTCAGTTCACTCTCTGCCCCAAATATGTGAGGTCAAACTAAGAGAACCTCCGTGGACTCTGCCTGGCATTTTGGGAGTACACGTCAATCTCAATACAGCTAATAAAAACCCCAAAAAATCATTTACAGTATGTCATAAAACGTAAATGAGTAGTGTTGAGTAGTTCACTATGTTTTATTTGACTTGTCATATATACTAAACCCACTAAATGTCTATATGCAGAGCACATAGTATACAGTCATTCCAGTTATATACATGTGATATATTTTCAATATATTAATACAACATTTTTACGAGATCAGGCAGCAATTTCCAAATGTGAAATATTTCCCAGTATAGCTATAACGTAAAGCTCGGGAATCATAAACGGGTGTAGTTGTGTTGTGGCTCCGAGTGATTTATAAGACCGTTTGACAAATTGTATCAAAATCAAAATGGAGGGACAGGGGTGTTGAATTAATAGCCATCCGTCCTTTATTTAGGAATCATAATCACTCCCTGGTGTTGCCTTGAAGGATCTCAGTCGCTTTTCCTCGTGTGGTGCAATGCAAGGTTTTGCAACAGCCGTGCTTATTTTCTGAACATTTGACACAAATCTGTCATCGTCACGCAGTTTCTCAACTTTCCCTGGGACTCATTAACTTTCCTGACATTCACAGAGACTCTTTCTCACTCTTAGTCTCACTCTCTCTCTCTCCCTCTCTCTCTTTTTCCCTCCATACAGGTGGGTACAGGTGCAGGCGAGGGCTTCAATGTGAACGTAGGATGGACAGGGGGTTTGAACCCTCCCATGGGTGACGCCGAGTACCTGGCTGCATTCAGGTAAAGAATGACCTCAACCTGTCCCTATTAGCCACAGCATACTTCTTTTGATACTGTAGCACTCCGCAATTTATAATCTAACATTAAAGATTCTCTATATGATATTCAGAGCATTTATACCTGAGCAGAGAAAAGTCACTCTTCCTCTGTGTGTGTGTTGTTGTCCAAGCTTCTATCTGCTTTATTCACATAGCCGGGCCGGCCGCGCGTGCTTTTAGTGCATGTTCGTGCATGTGAGCGTGCCCCACTGGCTAGCTCACCGCCGCCGCTCTGCACTGCTCCCATACAGCAGTTACAGCTGATAACGGCGTCCCAACCATGGATGTATTAAGAGAACTGGATACAGCGTTGGAGGTGGGCTCACTTTCATTCCTATGAAAGTTGCTCAGTGGGGCATGAAGCCAAAATGGCTCGACTAGCGAGTGATAAGGTACCCGGATCTTCCGGTGATCTTCCGCATCCATTGGGCCCATAGAGCAGGCGCAATAGCGTTTCCTTTAACTCCGCATCTAGCCTCAGTTTGGGGCTCATTCACGGAGGAAGGAAAATGACTCCGGCTGTTAGTGCATTTTACAACTTTTAGGACCAAATAGTTTAAATAAGGGATATTCAAGTGTTCGAACTGGGAAGTTGATTTACCTCTAAAAGAGTTATCTGCTGATTTACAGACGTCTCTCCTTCCCAATGTAAGTCTATGGGAAAAAGTATTTTTGGGCCCAATGGCATCACATGACGGACACGGAAGTTGTAATTCCACCATTTGGCCACTACAAAAATTTGCTTCAAAGCCCAGTGCTCTTCCTGGAGAATTGGACCTGACCAGCGACGCCATTGCGGAAGCGTAGCACCCACCCTTTGGTCCCCCCCCTCCCCCAGTTAACACTGTTAGCTCTGTCAGCACTGTTGCCGTAGTTTTCACTCTCCTGCTAGTACCGTTAGTTACGAGCCGCTGGCTCAGCTGTCGCCATGTTGAGAGCCGTGCAGAGGCATTACAAATGCTCCTTTTAAAGATCCATACTGGTGTTTCTGCATGTTCAAGCCCATTTCCTACAAATTAGATATACTTGCATACATTACGGTCTGTCAACCATTTACAAAAGCATAACATAGTTTTCATATTAGTGAGTATGTTTCCCTACCTTCTAGGCAGTTCTGAGTTTCAGTTTGTGACACCGCTGTCAGTTCCATAATTGTTAAGGTCGTTATTCACATCACCTCAGGTATGCCGTCAGTGAAGTACTGTGATGTTGGTAGGCTAGTTTAGCTAATAAAAACACCAGATACACAATGATAGAGAACAGCCAGATCATGAAAAGGCAGAAAACATATTCAAGAGGAACAAGAAAGGAACATTTTTTGCCAATTAGAATGACAAGTGTGTGCACCAGGAGGACAAACAACAAGCCATTATTGTTCTCCTGCTTGAAGCTCGCAGGAATGCAACACCTGTGAGACATACTTTTGAGTGTATTATTATACAATTATACTGTAATGTTGGATCTCGTTCACTGCGATGGATTACCTGTAGTATCTCAAGCAGGTTTCATATCTGATTCCTGATTTCCTCTGAAAAATGGTCGGCAGTAATCAACGTGTGCACACTTTGTATGATGATCTGGTTTTTGCAGTGATATAAGCCACAACTTTCCGGTTATTATTGAGCTGGAAACAAAACCGTACACGGATGTGTCGGTGAAACTAACCTTTGCTCTCACCGCAGTTTTCATTTCATTCAAGCTATATTTTCCTGAATGAATATACTTTGGTTCTGCTTTACGCTGTAACAAACTCTGTCAGCAACACTGGCTTGCCACCAGATGATTAAACATTATGTGAGCTCCACACAGTTCTGCATGCTGCAGACTCAGTGGGTGGGCCCCTCGTCAAAGGAAAGATGCTAATGAGCTAACCCATACTGGTAAAAATCCATAGAGCCAATAGGCAGGCTCGGAAACACTAAGTCCAGTGTTTACTGGAGCTCTGCATGCTAATTAAGAAACAACTGCTCTTTTCCTGAGCAGGCGTCTGGTTTTGGTATTTTTCATCCAGTTTGGGAAATGGCAAGTGTTTTCATGTGTAAAACTTCCTCAGTTAACCGCACTGTAGTACTGTACCCTATTGTGTGTTAGAAACTTTACCCTGTATCAACGCTCTGTGGAGAAGGAGCGTCCTGGTGGTCCGGTGGTTTGAGGCACATACCATGTAGCTGTGATGTCCGGGGTGCATATCCGGCTTTAAGACCTTTGTCATGATAGGGAACAACCCCATGTTTTACTGCTTGTGTCAACTCTCTAATTAAGGCAACAAATTCCTCAATAAAAGTAAAATGTCATTGGACTTGCAAAACCGTAGCAAGATAGTCAAGATTTTTTAAGAAGAGAAATGAATGAAACAGCACAAGAGGGATTTCTGTAAAAAACAAAACAGTGGATTTTGTTTGCCACCACCTTGCTGTGGATTAACTGGTGCAAATAAATGCATAACACGCTATGCAGACAAAATTTAATGCATCATGAATTCATGTTTATGCAATTAAGTATCTAGTCCGGTGCCAGTTCTGTAATTCAATTTGAATACATGATTTAGACGACGGGATGTTCCAGACTCTGTGTGTTTCACTTAGGGATGGAACAGAAAAACTAGCGGTTGTTGATGATGTGTGTCTCTGTTTTTGGGCGTGTGTGCTAGTGACAGGGGAAATATTGTGGTCGAGAGTGGCGGTGGGACTCCAGTACAATCAAGAGAAAGCTCAGCTGCGTTGAGATTAAGTGTCATGACATAGTGTGTGTGTATGTGTGGAGGATTACTAAGGTGGTCAGAACTTAAGGTCAGCGTAATCACCGGTAGCACCGCACACATAACGTCCTGTTTCAAAGGTAAAGCGTATATATTTTGGCCTTTGCATTGCATGTATGTGTGCGTGCACATATTTTTCATGTGCATTTCTAGGTGGCTACTGACGAATGACAAACTATGAAAGAGAGGAGAGCAGAAGAGAGGAGAAGAAGTGGGGGGTGCATTGTTAGGGAATCCAAAGGCGGCGTAATTAGGCCCAATGGATCCCAGATGGCTGGCTGTCAGTGACGTGAGAAGAGGGACGAGCTCCTAATAGGAACCAGACGCACACAAACGCCTTTGAACTGCCGCTGAGAGAGAGCGAGAGAGAGAGAATGAGAGAGAGAGAGAATCAAACGCGGCATGGGCCGTGCGCTCTTGCTAAATAACTGGCAGCGGGAGACGAGAGGAAGTGAGGAGGA
>CAKAOI010026717.1:0-25074 GCA_916701655.1 Sebastiscus albofasciatus
CCTCATGTTCATCTTTTGTCTCCCCCCTTTCTCATCCATTCACTTTATTGACACTTCATTTCTGTCACTCCCTTCTTCTTCATCCATCATGCCGCTCCCCTTCCTCGTCTTCCTGTTTCTGCATTCTCTCTCTTCTCCTATAAGAGCATCCCATATTCATTTCATCTTCCTGCAGGACGCCGCTGCCTTCTCGTCGTCCTTCGCCTTCATCCCACACATTCTTCTATCTCTCCAACATGCAGCATCTTCTCGCCTTCTCCTTCTATATTCATCCCAGCAATGAGTTGAGTGACCCGAATCTGTCTCTTTGCATTACAGCCCCTCCCTTCTGCAGCTCAGGAGCACCTCTGAAAAACCAATAGTGCGGCTGCCACCTCGCCATGCGTGGCCTCATTTGTGTGTGTTGAATGTAAGTGTTTGTAATTGAAACCTTGGAGTGATGAGGAAGCCGGCCTTTGTGTGCTAGTACAACAAGTGCACTGGACTTGGCTGTGCCTCATCTGTGTTTGCATGTGGGAGCCAGTTTGTTGGAGGCGATTGGTGTGTTTGTGCACTTTCTGTACAGTATGTTTATCAGTATGCCAAGCAGAGAGCCTTAAACGGATTTCAGCTGGAATGTTTCGCCTCTTCCTGAAAGAAAGAAACTCCAGATTATCTCACATTGCCAGTGTCTTCAACGTATGTGCATATGTTGTCGAGTGTGTGTGATATCTTCTATGTGCACAGTGTCTGGCATGTTGTCTGTAATTGCCTGTGCCTTACCATCCATCACACGGCTGCTTTTCTCACGCTCTCTTTACTCTCTTCAGTCACAAACTCTCTTCTGCAGGGAGAAAAAGCAGAAAAAAAAACTTTTTTCAAAATCATTCTGACAAGTGTTTTTTCTTTCTTTCTTATTTCCAACTGAACAAAAGCATACATAACAAACTTTCTAGAAAGAGATTGCGTGGGGGGCTGGATGGGGAGGAAGAAACATCATATCTGCCAAGAAGGAAAACAATCAAGGCAGATGTCAAAGAATGTGACACCACCAAAACACCGAGGTCCCACCCTGGGAAAATGAAAAACATTGCGCTGACACAAAGCATTCTCTACAAACTTTGTTTTTATGCTCATCTTTTCTGCACGCTACCTCAACTTAACTTTCATTTTTTTGCAACTAATGTTTCCAAGATGCAGCGACACAAACTTTTCTGGTAAATGTACTTGATGCTGGCAGGCTAATGGATGCACTTACCTGAAGTCTGGCCATGACATTGTTGTCAGAATACTAAGCAAAAAGAAGAAAAAGTAAGAAAAACAACAGACAAGGATTCAAACTTGGGGAATGACACTTTCAGTGTGCAAGTCAAAGATGTCAAAAATGTTTTACATGACAGTCAGACACAAGTTACTGTCATATTTAAAGTTTTTTTTTTTAACCAGACTACATCTGAGAAACTCATTTTTGCTGCAAGATTTGACTCTTGAGTGTTTAGAAAGTAACATGACTGACTGCCTCTCTAAACTCCTAAGCCATCATCACCAGGCCTTAAAGGTACAGTGTGTAGGATTTGGTGACATCTAGTGGTGTGGTTGCAGATTGCAATCAACTGAGTACCCCTTTGCTCACTCCTCCCTTTCCAAGACTGTGGTAATGTGAACCACCGAGTGCAAAACCGTGGTATCGCCATTCACCTCTCTCAGAGGCCATCCCTACCATAATAACACTACTTTAGGAGCAACGGAGGTCAGACGACGGCTGGCGGTATCACGGTTTTCCACTCTGCGGCTCACGTTACCGCAGTCTCACAAGCGCGTCGGAGAACTATGGTGGCCTTCAGGTAACGTAAAAACGTGAAAGGCTCTCTCTAGAGCCAGTGTTTGGTTTGTCCGTTCTGGGCTACTGTAGAAACATGGCGGAGCAACATGGTGGACCCGCTCCCCTACTTAGAGAAATTATGTCGAGGCTCCTCTCTAATTCATTTTAAATTCATTCTAATTCTGTAAAAATAAAGAAGAAACATATATTTTATGAATGTCAGTACACATTAGGATTCTGGAAGAAAACTGAGGACTACAAACCAATCATTCAATTAAGCTGGAAGCCAAGGATGTAATATTAAACTATGAAAACAAAAACCAGAAAATTCAGCTGACCGTCATTTTATTTGTTTTATTGAGGGAAATTTCACATCCATTAAGCCAAGTTCTCGAGGTCTCGCCCATCATTTGAACCCTTCAGGATTGAATTAAAAAAGTAATATGAGTCTATCCAAATTATAAACAAAAAGAAATGTGTTTCAATACTTATTTTGCTAGAGGATATTTTGGTAGAAATGTGATTTATTACCCACCTTCTCTGTTAAGTTATTAGTTATATAATTTATATTATTATCTATTTTCCTCTCCCTCTTTTTTATTTTGTTATTTTGACCTTTTAGAGTTTCTTATAATTACCATACTTCCTGATAAAATGGTGGATGTCAATGGAGTCATGCATGAAGTATGATGCCTAATGTTCTCTGTTTTGTCACACACTGTAACTGATGATTTCTACAATAAAGAAATGTGGTTAAACATCATTGACCTGTCTCCTCTGCTTTTTACTGTACATATTCTAACAATTTCCTGTGGCAGGAAATTCATCTTTTCATGTCAGAAAAACATTTAGCCCGTAGGGACTACACACCAACCAGGACCTCATGCACCCCGGGGCAACAACACTACCACAGCACCTGAAGACATATTCAGCTCTACAGAGTAGCTAACGGCCTCTTCCACATCCTCCCGAAGACTTTCCAATTTCTTTTTCTTCAGAATCGAGTTTGATAAACATTGAGTGTGCCACATTTTAGGTGGAAGTGGACCAGAGAAGTGTAACGCTCTAACTAGCCAAAAGATAAAAAGCCTCCACTGCCAATGACGTCCATAGAGAGAAATAGAAACGGACGAGAAATCCATAAAATGTTCCACATAAATATATGACTAATGACAGGCATATAAAATTACACCAGTGGGCGTTTAACGTGTACATTTGATTAATACTGCCACTTGCTTTGTAATCTTATGCCGTACATGTTCTGTAGGTGTTCACCATATTTCCCTTTTCAAAGTGTATTAACTCTCGTACCTTTACCTTTTAAAACACAGTGAACAGCTTGCAAGTCAGATGGCGAGGCTTGTTTACTCCATATTAGCAAAGATACATATCTCTTGTTAAGCCAAAACAGTAAGGGATGAGTTTAAAAGTGCATTAAGTAGGAGCAATGAAGAACTGTGTGATCTTATCCGAGAGAAAATCATGTTCTGTATTAGAGCTGCAGGTTCGAGGCTCTGTGTAAGGAGGTATAATTTAGTGTCTTATCCAAATGCTATTTTCTATATGGTGCATTGTTTTTTTTTATCTTTGTGATTTGTTATGTAATTTATCAATTTGATTGTCAGACACAAATTGTTTCTTCTCTGTTTTGTATAGTACATTATAACACGGCTTTGTTGAATACTAGATTCTGATTGGTTCTACGGTCTGTTATTCTTTATAGCAGATGTTGCTATGTATAACAGGCCGTTGCTATTGCCGCAGTTCTGATGACGGACTCTGGCGGACCATTTTTGTGTCAAATTATTGATTTCTTAAGTAAGTAGCCGTGTAATAAGACGGATAATGTACAGCTAGTGGGTCATTGTTGGGAAACAAACCCCTTCATGGTGATGCAAGCTTTGCGTTGGGGTGCCACATCGCACCTGTCAGGGTTTATTTCATAACAATGACCGGCTTGCTGCACATTATCCCTTACATAAAACGTGCTTTTTGTGACAAAGGTCTTTTGTACATTTTTTTTTTTTTACATTTTGGAAACCACAGTTGATTGACATAAATCTTGTCGGTGTCAAACTGTGTTAATGTGCGCAGACACACACCACCGAGGAAGACACGTTTACTTAAACTTAAAACTAAACTTAAACTTTATTAGATCCGTCATATACATACTTTGACGTGCAGACAGTAGGAGCCAGGGATCGAACCGCCCAGGGCCGGCTCTAGCCCTTTTGGTGCCCTAGGCAAAATTTGGATTTGGATTCGGATTCGCTGGTGGCGCCACTCTAGGGTTAGGCTTAGAGTTCAACCGCCCAGAACCCCGTAAAATGCAACACATATCAGACATCACAATGGATTTCAGACAAAAATTAAGATTGTTGATTTCATAAATAACTGTAGTTATTATAATACTGTAAATAAACAATTGGTCCCTGATATTGTTTGAAGTTTTTAGTCAGTTTTATTACGAGAGTTAAAGGGGTGAAAAGTGTATTTCTTTCTATATTTATGTGTTCATTTGTTACCTCAATGCAGAAAATGAGGAAAGGTGCCCACTGGCATTTTTTTTTTTTTTTTTTTAGAGGGTGATGAGCGCCCCTGAAAAAGTGGCACCCTAGGCGACCTCCTATATGGCCTATGCCTTAAGCCGGCCCTGGAACCGCCAACCTTAAGGTTAAAGAACGACCACTCATCCCAGTGAGCTACAGCTACCCACCCTTTTTTTTAGCTTAAAAAAACACTTACAGTGTGTGTGTGTGTGCGTGTGTGTGTGTGTGTGTGTGTGTGTGTGTGTGTGTGTGTTTGGGTCCACAGATGCAGTGACCTGGACACGATTGTGGAGTGGGTGCAGTTAAATGGGCCGTGGCTGAGGCAGTGGACCCAGTCAGTGAATGCTTTGCTTTAGGTGGCGGCGGGGGGGCCTCAACCACTCAGCAGACACGCTGTGAAGTCACACAGTCACAACTCAACATGCTACATCAGGCGCACAATGCGTGAAAAGTTGTGATATTATCCACAACATTTTATTGGGAGTGTAGAATGCCATCATTAGCAATATGCCACACTGCAATAGAGACATTCAATGATAGAAGTCAGCCTTTAGAGCTGCATGATGTCAAAATTGGACGTGAAAACGTACCTGTCCAATTAGCCTGAGTCACAAAGAGGGACTGCAGCATGTCCCATCCCCAATTTGAGACCACATAGATCCACTCAAAACTCATTTCAGACGTCGGACCAAATTCATTTTAGCTGTCTAGTCTCATTAGCAAACAATTTTAACTCACAGAAAACAGCAAGTGGTCCATCACGGCTGAACTAGCCAGTGATTAAAAGAAAACTCTTGCAAAGTGATTATCACCTCTACCAAACACCAAGACATTCATATACATATAGTTAACAGACTTTCTGTATAAAGTTTCCTATACTATAGCTTCAAATGTGTGCTTGTACTTGGAGAAATCTTAATATAGAATATACTAAAAGAATGAAGGTTTAGTTACACGTTTTGGGGGGAAATTGTCCTCAAAGTTTATCATCAGTTGTCTAATTAAGAGATAAAATATTCCTGAGATAAGATATTCCTTTATTAGTCCCGCAGTGGGGAAATTTGCAAATGATGATAGTGTGAAGTCACACACATTCTCTACAGAATATGTACTGGTGTGCTCACTCACCTTTACCTGAAGAAGACCAACATTAGAATAACTAGAATTAACACACCACCCTGTTTATGCCTCCGCCAACCAGTCTGTCCAAAATGTCATCACTTCATCATTTGATCCTGTTATGCCTGGTTCAGACTACACTACATTTTTGTCAGATAAACTACAGTTGTCAGATTAAGAGTCATAAATTATTGTTGTGACTTGGCCGGGACTTGTGACTTGTTAGACTACATGTCGGTCCCCAACCAATCTTTGCTGATCGCTATTCACGACGTGCGTGATGTCATCAGGAAGGAAGCTTAATTGCTAATGGCAGTAGCCTACTCACCGGATTGCTGAAGTGCCTCTCCTATTTCACGCCAGCTTTTTTCTTTTTTCACTCTGTCGTGGTGGTCTCTCAAGGAAACATCGTTCCTCTTTCGTTTCGCCATTGTTGTACAGTTGCGTGCACCTGCAAGTGGAAGTCAAAAAAATATTAAACATGCTAGACTTTCTGTCGGAACGTCACATGAGTCGCCCCAGACCTGGCATCGGTTATCGTCTACTATGACACACGACATGAGATAAAACGTTCGATTGTCGGTCATGACACTCGTTGTTGACGAAAATACAATTCAGGTGATTATACACTACCGAAAACAAAGTTACTACAAAGTTATTACAGTATATTCCATTTCTGCTAATAGATCCCCTGAAATGTTACACACTGTTCCTTTAATTATCTACACTTTTTAGCCACATCCATCAGCAGTATGAGGTCACCACAGAAGATGTTTCCCAGAAACTTAAAGTCACTCATTTCATGGGATCTTTAAGGAATGACTGGATATAGACCTTTCCTAAGGTGGACATGTTGACATGTCAAACACAGGTGTAACTAAGAACATTAATGATGGCAGCCTTTCCATTCGGGGTGTTCTAGTTACAGAGCCGTCGTATTGTGCACGCTGTCTCGCTGGCACGGCTCGCTGACACATTTAAACGGACCGGAGCCGTCGTTAATGTTATTAGCTACACCTGTGCTTCCCTGCTGTGACTCGTCAAAACATCTGCGGCGGGATGGGCGTACGGCTAAGGAGCATGACAAGGGCCTGAGGAGCACAGATATGCGGAATATATAACGAACTGTGACATTCAGGGCATCATATCAAGCAGGAAAATTACCACTAATCCTGATGATGGAAATGGCTCACTGTGGCTGCAGGCTGGTCCTCATCTTTGGGGCTGCGACGGTCCAGTCATCGATCTGGCTGAGGAAGCTGGCTTTGACAGGAGCTCAGGTGGAGGAAGCGATGGAAGGGGCAACAGAGAATGAGGGAGAGGCTGATAGGATGACTGGCTCGTCTTGGCAACACCTCCCTGGACTCTCGGCTCCCTTCACCTCCTTCCCTTTTTTCTCCCTGTGCCTTCCGCTTCTTCGCCCCACAGGACTCAGCGGAGCGATGGACGGAAACAGAGCCCAGCCACCTCCACCTGGTTATTATCAGCCACACACCTGCTGCCTCTTCTCAGTGCCTACTTTCCTAACTCTTTGCCTCTTTTAGGTCCCTCTTCCTCACTCATCCCTGACTAATGGGGATATCTCATTTTTTGAGTTCTGGCAGCATATGTGTGTGCAGTGAGGCAAATTAAAATATTTTGTGTGTCTTCGGTATGTGGTTGTAAGCATGCTGTGTGTCTGTTTCTACCTGATGACACTGACATGACACATTATCCACAATCCTCCTCCGCTGGAAGACAAAACGATTTGCCTTTGCGCAAAGTGCAAGGTGAAATGTGCTAAACCAGTCGTTACGATCACTCTCGACTCTCTCCCAACAACCCTGTGATGACTCCAGGTTACCATGACTACTACCTGACATTGGAGGCACCTCTCCATCCATCTGTGCTGTGGCAATTGCTTCCACCTCGCCCCGGCTTTAACCTTCCCTCTCTTCCTCTACCTCCCTTCCATCACTTCTTCCTCCCCGCAATACAAATGCCATTCATTCAGAGTAGAGAGGAGAAGGTCGAGGCTGCCGGCTTCTTTGAAAGCTACCGGCTCCACAAGAACTGAACTCAGCCGACAAAGGCTGGAGAGAGGGAGCGACAAGCAACAGGGGCTATAAAAAATTCATAGCAAATGGAAAGGCACTGGGAGTCGTACAAGTATGTGAACTGTGCTCTGTAAACTTCTTCTCTCTTTGTTGCCTGGCTCTCCCTCGCCGTGTTGCAGTCATTTTTTCCTATTAATGTTCTCTGCTGGATTCCAGGCCTCCTGACCTTTATTGCATATTCTTTATTGTAGAAACTACTGCGAGAAAATTCAAAGTAAAGTCAGTCGCACTGCTGTTAAAGTGGATTTTATGCAACACAGGACTAGAGAACACAATCAGATGAACAGTAAATATCACTATTATTATTATTCTCTCTCACTTTTTTTGTCAACCAAAGCACTTTATGTTTCAGTCAGGCCAACATGTGCAATCATTCTCAATAACTGTACTGAAGACACAGGGAGCTGTCTTTTGGTCTTTGCTAGAGAATAGAGTCATTTTTATGTACTCCCTGCACTAGCTGATGTACGAGCTACCAGGGAATACACACTGTAATGTCCCCGCTACAGTACATAAAAGCACATCTGAACATCCGGCAGCTGGGCTGGTTGGTAGACGAGCAGAAGCAGCAGAGTTTTCATATCATGCAGTAATTCAAGCAGCAGTTTGCAGAGTAGAGCAAGCAGCGGCCTGGACGAGACCCAGCTCTGTTTAAACAGGCCGCCCCGTTCACGAAGAGTGCAGCTACAGTAATAGGTGGTTTATCATTAATATGCTGCCAAAGAAAACTGCTTCATCTGCTGTCAGAAGTCTTCCCCTCTTTGGTAAGTTGTTCATCATCTGATATTTACAATTGTAAAGTGACCTCCAGCTGGTGATCATTTATACCAATTCATTTGGAACAGAAACAACAATTATTCACAATTGAATTATTTAGATTTTGAGTTGCTATTTGTTTTTAATTAAGACAATACCCTCATTTATTACACGGCTTTGTTGAATACTCGATTCTGATTGTTCAATCACAGCGTTCTATGGTCTGTTATTTCTTTATAGCAGACCGTTGCTATGGACGCAGTTCTGATCTCGGACTCGCGGACCGTTTTTGAGTCAAATTATAGATTTCTTAAAGGTCCCATATTGTAAAAAGTGAGATTTGCAGGTCTTTTACATTATAAAGCAGGTTAAAAATACTGTCAAACTATCAAAACGCTCAATATACGGAGAAACACACACAGCCCGTATTCAGAAATTGTGCGTTTGAAACAAGCCCTTAGGATTTCCGTCCATTTGTGATGTCACAAATATACAATATTTAGACTATTACACGGTTTTAAAAGTAAACATTCTAAATGTGTCCCAGTTTATTTCCTGTTGCAGTGTATGTAAATAACATCAGCTGACAGTAAACATGGACCCAAACCGTTGCCTAGCAACGCAATTCCGTTGAAATGCACTAAAACGGAGCATTTCAGACAAAGGTATACAGGTATATTCAGGCAGACAGTATGAGGAAAATAAAGTTGTTTTTTTTAACATTACAGCATGTAAACATATTCTAGTAGAAACAAAATACAAGTATGAACCTGAAAATGAGCACGATATGGGACCTTTAAGTAAGTAGCCATGTAATAAGCGGGATAATGTCATTGTTGTGAAAGAAACCCCTTCATCACCCCGCTGGTGATTCTTTCACAATGACTGACTCGCTGTACATTATTCCTTACTTAACATTAACATACAAGAACACCAACTGAATAAACTACTGTAAGAAACAACCATCGTAGCAAAATGTGAACTTTTTTCTTCTCAAAACATTATTAGATAGGTAGCTAATATCATCTGAACAAAAAAAAACACAGATTATTATTCTTTTTTGGAAAGTTACAGTTAATTTGCATATTGTGTAAAATGAAAAAGAAGGGAATAAGTGCATTTCCCAAAATGTTGAACTCTTCCTATAATGCAGCAGGTATTAGTGCACTATAATGTCAAAGGTTTATATGATTGTAATACACACAGGAGACCACAGGGAACCATTACACCCACAGACCATATAGAGCACAGACACCCAGCTGTGGTTTATGAGTGAGAGACGCAGCAATAAGTTCACACATACGTGGGGTTTGAGGTTTGTAAAGAAGACGACATCATCCCATGTGGCATCTGCAGTTATGCAACCTAAAGGTCAATCAGAAAAATATCCTCTGCTGTGGGTAGCATGAAGTGATGCCATGAGATACTCACAGCAGCGGGAGCAACGCAGCCTCCCTGGCCAGCAACATAAATTAATTAACCCTTTATCTTATCTTCCTGCAACAACCTGGTGAGGAACTGGAGCAGCAGTTAAACCTCAATCTCCAGGTAGCCGTCAACTCTGTTATGCATACACCCACGCACAAACGGACACACACACACAGACACACAGACACACACACACACACACGCCTCCACCATGGCCTTATCCCCATGGTAAATTAATTGAGCTAATTAAGGGTCCTTGTGTCAGTTCCATTGCCAGGCAATGTCCGTGCCTTATCTCAATCCCACAATGCACTTGATCACAAGCTGCTGTGTTTGAGACGTTCCCAAGAAGTGATTAATTAATTCATGAGCGCCGGGTCGTTAAGACACACCGCGTCCCTCTGACATCAAAGTGATGGCAGTGAATGCGCGGGAGGATGGCGGTTATGTGGAAAGTTGCGTGTTCAGAACTACATGATCACACATGAAAGGCCGACAGACCAGCTGAATGTTGGGGGTCAAAGGGCAAAGCTTAGGCTAAACCTTTGAGGGATTTACGAAGCGTCTGGCGTCGTCTGATACGTCCAATCAGCATTAATAATTTATCATAAAATGTATTAAAAGTGAATGTTTTAAGCTGATTCACATGCTCTGAATAAGAAACAAAATGTAAACATATTTTTTTCCATTTCATCTGCTCCGTTTTGTTATCTTTAAAGAACATGCAATGCCATTTTTTTATCTTTTTTGACTGCTACGCATCGTAGCTAATTACCGAGCAGAGAAATAACGGAGGGAATTATTCGACTTATTGTCTAAGGAACTGCTCTTTCAAGAGCCATTCAAATAATTGGAGAAAAATAAGCAACTGAAAAAAAAAAAATGTGTACATATCTATTTGACTTCTTTGTTGTGCCCCCTCAAAGCTTAATGCCACAATAGACCTAAAGAGATTCATTCTTCTCTCCGAGGAAAAGCAGCTGCTTTCAAGTTCGGTTCACTGAAGCTGCAAGACACAGGGAAAAAATTGCAGCCAAAGACACACATTTGAAGATCAAAGGGGGCTGTATTGTGTGTTTGTGGGTGTGTTTGCATGTGTGTGAGGGAGAAAGAAAGAGAAGGAGCCGCTGTGGACTGCAGCCGTAACCATCAGCTGGTTGAGCAGTGATTAAATTGACTGACGGTGTCTTGTGTGGGAAGTCTGAACTTGACCTCTCTGACCTCCAGACGGCACACAAACCATTCATGTGTGCACACACACACACTCACAGAGCTGATAATAAAACACGTGAAAGCATTTCTGCACACACACACAAGCATAAAGACACACAGTTGATCTCTCCATCCTTGAGTGGAGGTGTGAGGGGTGGATGGGCTAATCGGACAGACTCCTCCGGATCCTGGGGGATGTGACCCATCACCTGGCGGAGAAGACAGGCGAATCAGACAGACCAGCTCTTCCCGTTCGCAGCAGGGGGTCTCATCGGGGAGCGATGCATGTTTGTGTGTTGGCATCTGGGGAGGATGGGGAGCTCAAAGGTGAACAAAGGTGACACTTGGAAGTTCAGCATATCATCGATTTGAAGCATTTTTGGCTCGAGGGGAAAGTGGGGGAAATATATCAAATAACAAGACAGACCTCAGAAACCATCAGTCATGAGCGACTGGGTTGTGTTCAGCAGATTAGGTCCAGAAGATACTATAGACAGCCTCTTTAAAAGCTCTGCAACGCTCCATATAGATTGTCAACCCATGTGTGTTAATCAGACATCAGGAAGCTTTAGGTCAGTGGAGCAGGGAATGGATTTTTCTCTGGTCCTGACAGGGAGACGCCGTCTGTAATGGTTTCTACCTGTGGAGAAATTAACAAGCCAGTCAGAACAGAGGAACATCAACCGGCGAACTTTCACTTCGGCTCAGAGGCAGAGACGAGGTGAAAGCTGCCCTTAAAATGCACTCACTGGCTCGGAGAAGTTGCCTCGATTCTGCAAAAGGCCATTTCAAGTGTTTAATTGAACTGTGAAAAGTTGTGAAAAGGATTAATGTATGTAATAAATGAGGCAATATGGAGCCTGTGGAAGACTGGTGGCTATGTATTAGCACATTAGTTTCACTCCTAACTCATCAAATAGGCAACGCCAACTGGGCAACGCCCCTCAGCATCGGAACACGGACACACGGAGGCACCATTTAGTTCATGAACTGGGCTTTCAACTAACTCTAGTGTGAACCCACCTGTGGTGTTGTTCGACGTTCGGAGCAAGTGACGTGGTATTAATAGCGAGAGAGTCCGCTTATGGAAGGTGGGAGCGGTGGTGGATGTGTCAAACAAACACAAGACTTTCAACCAGGAGACCGATGTTCATGTCCCGTGTGAAACTAAAAATAACGTTGACTTATTTTGTCACGTGACTCACCGGTATCGTGAGTCCCGGGGGTCATGTGAGTCACTAGTCACGTCAGTCATTAGTATCGTCAGTCACGTGAGTCGCTAGTCAGTGAAGTTAATATCAACCACAACCGTTTCCTAACCCTACGTAAGTGGTTGTATTGCCTAAACCTAACTTTCTGTGAAAACGTAAGTTTATTTTGAAAGGACACTATGCATGTTATAAGGGTATATTGACACGCTGTCCGTGTTCCGTCCAAAAGTAACACAAGAGGGGAACACCGTGTGTCAGTCTCTGATGCCGAGAGACACTGAACAAACGATGGTATTTGACGAGTTGGGAGTGAGAATGTGTTGAACTAATGTGACTCTAGCTGCAAACTGAGCCATAGATAGATGCTCTCTTCTTGTCACAAACATATGAATGTGCTGGTTTCTGCTTTTCATAATAGATTTCTAATCAGTTTAAGGCATTATGAAACATGTAACACGTAAATGGTATAAAACAGTTTGGTATATGCAGGTCTTTTTCTTTTAACGGACTGACTGAAACACCACAGGTGTAGTAACAACTACTGCATTCTCTACATAACAACTAATCTACAAACGGGTTATATTCAAAATTACAATGACCTCGGATACTCCACAAAACAACTGAATTGTTGTTTATTAATTTTTCTACGAGCAACCCTGAGGACAAGTACTAATCAGGCAAGAAATTAATTCATTATATTTACTTGCGGCTTTATAAAAAGAAACAATTATAAATAAAGTGTAATGTTTGGCTTCTAATCTGATGGCGTCCAATTTGTTGAGGAAAACAAAAACTTTAGTGCAGGTTCTGATTTTTTTCAAGTCTATAATACAATAACTTCATGCCACATGTACAGGTATGTTGTGTGAGTTAGTTTTTGCTGTAATGATTCTTCTCCCCGTGTAGTGGTCAAAATGCATTCAAAAGTTGAGTCTTCGGCAATCTGAGCTTAGTCTTGAAGTCGTTGAAGCCTCTTAGCTCACGTCTTTGAACAGTTCACACGTAACGCTTGAGCTCTGCTTTTCCTCTGATCTGGGGCTTTTGTCGGGAAGCTCCAAAAACTGTCGGTGAGTGGAAAATCAGGGCTAAAGTCGTGTAGTGTGAACTAGGCATTAAACACAATTTATAGCCATCTGCCCATGTCTGCAAGTGTCCACATGGAACATCTGCGTGCAACCCCAAAATTTATGAATTTACATGCTGACTGTAAATCTTTTACAGTCTACTTGTGTTGCCAAGGTATCACTTAGTTTACGGCGTCTCGTGGTTTAAAGCTGAAGTAGGCGAGATTGGAGCAAATATGATTAAAATGAAAAAAACATACATGAAACAGGTAACCTGAAAAAAATCATGTGCCTCGGTGTCCTCCGGTGCTCCTAACGGCCTCTGCAAGATTTCACAAACCGGAGGAAAACAAGCAGTCAGAGCTGATCTGAGGTCTGCTGTCCAATTGCTGTCTATGAGAGCCGGCTGTCAATCACTTGTGAACTCCGACCAAACTAGGCAGCGCTGATCAAATATGAATCAATATTCTGTTACTGTAATGCCTATTTCTTGCCTCAAATGTTTTCAGAATCATCTTGTAGTGTATGGTTTAGCAGTAAAATGAGAAAGTTTGTGTCACAGTAGCCATTGTGAATTCTCTTGAAGGAATGCCAAACTACCGGTCACATGACCGGAGCACAGCCAATAGGAACGCTCTCTCAATAAAATGACCTGTGATTGGTCAAAGTCTCCCGTCATGGTCTAAAAACAGAGCCATGAGGAGGTGCAGAAGTCTAGTTTTCTCTCAGAACACTTGAATTATAATATGATGAAAGGTTATTATGGAATTTTTGCCCAATGATGCCAAAAATATTCTGCCTACTGCTACTTTAAGTAACAGTAGACCTAAAGTTGGGGGCCTTAAAACCAAAACAATAAGTTACAGATACTGAAAAGCTCTGTAAAATTTCGGGGAACTGTAGTCGGGTTATAATTCTCTGTGGATTAAAAGACACCTTTCACATAACACGTAATTTGATTCATTGTTAATATAAAAATATTGATTAGAGCAGCTTTAACAAGTTGTCAGCATGCGTCTGGATTCACAGCAATGTGGAGCCTTTAACAGCTAACCAAACATAGACTACTACATCTTTACTAAATATTCACTACGCTGCAGACGTGCACATGCCTTGGGGAGCTTAGTATGGAGTGACTGTGTGTGTGTGTGTGTGTCTATGGTGGGCTGAAGGTTTGGCAGCACCTGTACTTAACACCCACTCCTCTGCTTCAGACTCACACACAGCTTTTTCTGTGCACCACAAGTTAAGAACGGTGACAGTAATCCATCTCGTAGCATCCCCCCAACCAGTCACGGCTGTCACCTTTGCCGTTCACCGGATTTAGGGGGCCCTATAGATACCACTGCCACTTATGGCGCCCCGGTTCTGCCATGCTCTTGATGCAACACACATTGACAGATAGCAAAAGACTCCTCAGCTAAAATAGAATTCCAATTTCACTGGGTTCAGCGTGTGATAAAACACAGAGCCCTCTTCAATTGTAGCTAAACGAGATTAAAGAGGAAAAGGGAGGAGGGTTGTGGGGAGGGTGGGAGGGGGGGCAAATACAGATCATAGCTTTATTAACTATGGCAACAGAATTTTGCATGCAAGGAAAGGTGGAGGAGGGAGGAGGGGAGGAAGGAGGGGGGGTGAAGAAACGAGCATCTTGCGCTTTGCAAGGAATTTATCATAATGTTCGCGCTGCAAGATCATTTGCCTCTTGACAGGATCATTACGAGATTCAGTGCTCCCACGACCATTACGCAATTTCAGCGTTCCTCCTTGGATGGAATTTTAATTGAATTAGCCCGGCTGGTTACACATGGTGCGAACGATAACATTTTCTGTCTATCTGGGCTCATTGAATCCGCTGGGGGGGGAGGGAGGGGAGGGAAGTGCTGACGGTTTAAGGCAGGCCATGAAAAAAAAGACAAGGTGGTTTTGGTTCATTCCAATCTGCTTTCTTCCGGGTCTCTCTCTCTCTTTCTCTCTCTCTCTCTGTTGCTCCTTGCCTTCTTGTTCAGCAACAATATACCTGCCATGAAAATCACCGGCCTGGCCTATCTGAGCCAGCTGACGCTCCACTGTATTATACACTCAGAGCCACTCTTCCATCTAAGTGCCCATGTAAGCTGAGGGCAGTGCGAGCATGATGTATGGTTGGGGGGGTAAACGTGTTAGTATTAACACCTCCGGAGAACAAACCTCCACCAGCCACTCATGTACGTCCCCATAAGAATGATTAATGATGCCGGTCATGTTATGAAAGGCGGGGAGACGGAGGAGGGAAGCTATCAAGCTGCAGGCTGACAAGAAGGGTTCTCTGGACTGTGGACATTTCCAACCTTAATTCTTTGATATTAAATGACACAGCCCATTAAGAGGCTAATGCGGGCCGAGTATCCATAGAAACATTTCAATAGTAGTGCAGTTACTATACGAGTTTTGGCGCCAATGCCAACTAACAACTTTAAATGTTAAATGTCGATACACAGGCGGCCATACAAGAGCTTGCCTCAATTATATGCAGCCTAAAAACAATTAAAATCATTATCTAAAGCAGAAACTGTCTGATTAAAGAATAAGTAGAGCAGCAATCTGAACAAGCATTAAAATTCTAGCTTTGGTACTTGACAATTTCTGATACTACTTCAGGTTCCATAACAAGTCATATCTAAACACTGTTTTTAAACCATATTAATTTAAATCCTCAAAAAAGCAATCCTTCTTGTTAAGTGCTTCACTACACAGTAACATGCTTCATAGTCCTGCAGGGTTAAGGTCAGGTAACAACAGTGCTTCAAACAGCCAAAATCTGCCACAAAATCAGTTCATTTCAATAGAATCAGAGGATCACGATGAGGGGATTCGCTTGTGGAGGTGAAGTAATAACATTAAGGTCAACTCTAGTGACCTTTGAGGCAGGACTTCATGCTACCGACCGACCAATAGCAAACCTCCTCTGTCGAGGTATACATTGCTCCACACAAAGAGAGGCATAGTTTCCAAGCAGTTATGAGAGAGAAGTCAATGGTAAAAAATCACATTTTGAACAACTGCGTGAACTTATTGTCCTGAGGGCGACTGAACTAAACGTTAGCAAGCTCGCCAGCTCGGAGAGCAATTTTCCCCTCTTCGATAACTCTTTATTGAATGGAATTATGTAAAAACGTTAGAACAAAACGCCAGGGGGGAGTAAACAGGGAAATTCAGAACAGAGAAAATAGAAAGAAGCTCAGAGAGCACTAGCAAGTTCCTGGCTAACAAATGTTGACCGTTCGTTTCACAGCTCAAATAGTTTCTGAGTAGCCACTGATATACTTTGGCAAAAGAGGCCAAAAGTGCCCTCTTGGATGCCCCTATGCTAGATAAAACATCTGGAGAGGAGAAAGCAAGATGCAGTGCATTAATGGGTGCCCTTTAAGTGGAGGAAACATGATGCAGTGCCATAAAGGTTGCCCCACATGCTAGAAAACTTTCAGCGTGCTGATGCCCCACCGCGTGCAGCTGGTGCCCTTTTTATTTTTTTGTCCACCACTGTGAGTATAGCTTTACGTCAACAAGCTTTTAATAGAACCACATATTTTGTGAAGGCGTGCAGATTAATTTTCGCTGTGCCAATTTCTGGCGTGACTAGGTCTTTGTGTTGTCGGTCCATTTTGAATGTTAAGCAGATATAAATGAAAGCCACCACTATAGATAGCTATAGCCTTACCTTGGTCACTGAGGATGAGCATCTCTTCAAGGTTGCGCAGGTGATCGAACAGTCTTTGAAAATGAATGGGAAGGAGAGCAAGCAGGTGGAGAAAATAAAAAATAAAAATACATATTAGGAATCACAGTTGGCCCTAATAAGAACATATCCATGTACTAAATGCTATTATGGGAACGTTTAGTAACAAACCTGCATAACAACTACTTCCTCCATCCATCTATAATAACTGCATAAGTCATTAAATAGAAACCCCAAGCCACATTTTATTTAGCAAAAAATGTTTAATCTCTCCTTGATGCGTGTTTATTTACAAGTAGTAAATCTGCAAAATAGGAAATAACAGAATATTTACACAATGAATGTTAACCTGCAAACTTGTGACAGTCGCTTCAAGTCTGAAACTCTAAAAATGTATCAGAGTTATTGTAGTATTAAAATTCCTTTGCCAGCTCTGTCTGAAATTCATTTGCTTTGCGTTTCCTTGGATTCTATGTAACTTCCATTAAGAAAAAAAAAAGAAAAGAAACAAAAGGACAACTACTGAATTTTTCCAGAATCGGAAGAAAGCAGGAAAAAGAAACTGAAAACAGAATGGTGCCAGGAGTTGCATTTGATTCAACTGTTTTTTTGTTTTTTTTGTGGAAAGGCAAAAGTGTGACTGAGCATGTCTAAAGAGCTGAGAATTAAACATGAGAAACATGACGGATGTGCTGACTCTGCTCACACTGAAGCCAGCGCAGTAAACTTCACTTGTTCATTTGTTCGGATTTGACAGAAAAACAGCAACTCTCTGTCAAACTGCAGTCAGCGTGTTGTTCTTGTGACAATGCTTGCTTCCTCCTGATGACACCAAACAATCTTAAACAACTGACATGCTGTATACCACCTCCACAACAATTAATACGAGTCAATTATCACATTAAGAGTGGAGAACTGGGACGTTTCTCCAAAGAAGCGTCCAGACTTGCAGGTCAATCTAAAAGGCAAGCAGCCATGCAAACTAGAAACTAACCAACTCCCTCAGCAGCTCATTTAATCAACCAAATTACAACCAGAATATGACACAAACGGAGCATGAACCTGAGAATGAATTGAGAATGTTTAAGTGTCTTTAGCCTGACGGATCACCCAACTGGCCATTATAGCCTCGGTTGGTTTTTCCGTCTGTGTGCTTTTGCAGGGAGCGAGTGGATGTGTCCCTACTGTACATTGTGCTCATACTGATCATTCTGCTGTTAACAGCACTGCTGAGCTCCGGCCGCAGCAGTCATCTATTTCCTTGCCATGTGATCTACAGTAAGAGCACCGAAATGTACGAATGCAGCAAAAAAACTCAGCTGTACACTGAAAAAGAAAAAAAACAAACATGTTTTCTATGTTTGTATGTAAGCATATTTTGGTGGAGGTTTTGCAGTACTCGTTAAGGTAGATGATTCTAACAGAGATTATTTAAAGGGATAGTTTAGGTGTTTTTGAAGTGGGGTTGTTTGCGGTACTTATCCATAGTCGGTGTATTACCTACAGTAGATGACGGTCGGCAGGCCCCAAGTTTGGAGAAACAGACAGGAGCACCGGAGCAAAGCGATGTACTGCAGTGGACATGGACGGCAGAGAAATGTATTTTAGCCACCTAAAAGAAAGGCTCACCTAAAAAAATTTATCAATTTAAGTGTACGCTATATTTAGAATATTTTCGCCGGTTAACCTTGCCCTGAAACAGCTATCCAGTCTATGTTTCCAATGGGGAACTGAAGTAGTTATCCACATTCTTGCCAAAACAACCAGACTCCATTACTTAGTTTGGATTCAATCAAAGTCACACAATAATACAAACAAACCAACATATTGCAGCAGCGGTAGACCAGCAACTCCCATATCCTGCGAGGTAAAATTACAGGTTTTTTCACTTGAGTTTAGCGAGAGCATAGACGGATACAAGGGCTTCAGTTCCCCGTCGGAAAGCTCTGTCTCACGGCAAAGCGGTGAAATTATTCCAAATATAGCGCACTGTTAAACCAAAATCTATTTTTTTTAGGTGGGCCTTTCTTTTAGGTTGCGAAAATTAATTTTTCTGCCGGCCCCGTCCACAGCAGTACATTGCTTTGCTCTGGTATCGGTACTCCTGACTGCTTCTCCAAACTGTAGGCGTGCCAACCGTCATCTACTGCAAGCAATACACCTACAATGGTTACGTTCTTCATACAACCCCACTTCAAAACACCCAAACTATCCCTTTAATGTGTGTAGCCAACATGGTCAGCTGAAACATGGGCAGAGTGGTCCCTCAAGATAGCTTTTTGGCAGGTACAGAGTGAACTATCAAGTCCCTACAGGTATCCAGCTGAACTGGGCTCATATGTATGCAGCTGTAGACATGTAAACAAAATGGTGGGTTGACATTAATTTGGGAGGTGTGCTCACTAATCCTGGATGCGAGAGAAGATTGTTTTTTTTGTTTTTTTTTTAAGGAACCTGGCGTAAAAATGGACAGCGACAGCATTTATGATCAGCATAAAATGACAGCCCTAATGTTTGATAGAAAAACAAGGTTTACGAGAGTTAAAGCAGCAAGTCACATTTCCATCACAAAGACACAGATGCTCATCTGATGCAACAATTTCATTTTTGATCGAGATCAGGAAAATAAAACCTCGAGTTCGGTCAAGTACTTCAACTTCAGGCTAAACCGAAGAGAATTTTTCGTCTTCTGTGTACCGTAAAAATGTACAATTTACATGTTGAAAATAAAAAGACAAAAAAAAAAAACCTGATTACAAATAAATGGCAAACAGCTTTTGTTCATCATGAAAAAAAAAGTATACAATTTACAAATGAAAAAACATCAACAAAAACATTATACAGACCACAGTTTGGTTTTTCGGCAAGCAGAGAAAAAAACAAATTAAAAAAAAAAAATCGGAAAACATGATTTCACCACAAAGTCAAAAACCCTGACTTCAAGACTTCAAAAAAAAAAAAGAGAAACAAAGAAATCCTCTTAAGAGAGCAGTAATAAAAAAAGAGCTTAAGCCACACATGGCAATAGGCTAGTTTTGAAACAAGAGCTGCAGGCTGAGGGGAGGATTACTCAGCCTTGTGTAGCTAATGAACAGAGGTGTCTCACCTCTGTATATCTGTCTATACCCCCCCCTCATGGATAAAAAGCTAAACCCCTGTCTCAAATAGATAGGTTAGAGGTGGAGAGAAACACTCACTATATCTTTACCATGTCCCTCTATTTGGGTATTAACATTGAGGAAATAAAAAAGTGGCTTTAGGCTGAAAACAGCTTTGTTTCACCACTGAGGGGCTCAGCTAAGCTCTACCTGACCTCACTGTCGCTCCTGTAAACAGCGTCTGAGAGCAAAGACTTCGGCTCTGCTCTAACAGGACTGCGTTGGGAAAATGAATGACCCTCCAAGGGGTGGATAACACAAACTCCTCGCGGTTAGATATGGTGGCTATCGGGGCGAACAGAAATATTTCAGGTAGTGCAATGTAGCTACTTCATTGTTCAGTTACTATAACATGATCCACTCGACTGTCACCTCTTGACCCTCGGGAGAACAGAACCGGCCGCGGCGCCGGATACTAACGTGGCCATGATAAAAGCAACAATCCTGTGAGTATATGTTTGGTTTTATGAAACCAAAAAGATTGCACTGATTGAATTAGAAACAACAGCAACTTCATCATATCATCATCATCAACATGACACCATGAACCGTCCCAACTCGGGAAGACGGACGCCTCGGCGTCGTCTCTCTTCCAACGTCATGATGGGTCGTTACTCAAACAAATCTTTTCAGTCACTAGGCATGTTCATATTTAAAATCATACGGTAGCACATTCCATCTAACAAAATGTCTTTGCACTAAACAACATTCAAAGAAAACATGGCACAGTACGACTTTTTTGTTTCTTTTTCGTTGTTTTTTTTTTTCGTCTACGTTGTTTTTTCTTCTTTTGTACTTGAAATATCAAATCATGTATCGTTATTTTTATTGTTTGTTGGTTTTTAAAATGAAAAACAACAAAAATCTCCCTAACCTTTCTTTAAAAACGTAGCTGTATTTATATATAATATCTATATCGTCTTCCTTTGTAACGTTTCTGTAAATTGTGCAAATTCAGCAGTAATACAAGTGGCGAGAGATCAGAGAGTGGGCAGTTGATTACATCTATACAAAAAAAAAGAAAAAAGAAAAGAAAAAATCTAACATCCTTTAAAACTGTGACACCCGTTGGAGTCACATGACCTAGAGAGCCTCTCTCCATTGGCTCATCACAGATTGGTCCATCCTGCGAATGAAGCCATACACGGAGTTCTTTTCCAGGCTTCCATTGTTTCTTTCCTGACAATAGCTTCGTCACGACAAAAACTCCTGAAATCATAATCAAGCAAACAACAAACACCAACATCCACAATAATCAAATGCTGTCAGTCAACATATTTCTCCATGTTATGCGTGTGTGGAAATGTCTGGCGTCCCGGTCCCTCACACAGACACGAGCCCACACGCCGTATAGGGCTGCAGACAAACACACACATACACATGTAAGCGTACACAGGCCCGCCCATCTCTGCCGAACCCCCCCGTTTTGCAGTATACTGCTCTAGTCCTTTTTGCAGTTCGTCTGTCGTATTGTTGGGGGTTGGAGTTTTGTTTGTTGTCTGGGTGAGAGGAGCGAGGGAGAGACACAGATGGAGAGGAGGAGTGAAGAGAAGGAGGAGGTGGAGGTGCTGGATGGTCCTCAGCTGCTCAGGGCCATTGTGTCGATGACCTGCTCCAGCTTGCTCCTCAGTCTCTGTCTCCTCGCCTGCTCGTCCCGCTCCAAAGCCGACAAGATCTGAAGGATAGATAGAGGAGGGGGTCAGTCAATGTCACAGTGCGCCTGCTTTTGCTTTCAAAACGTGGAGTCTGTCTTCCCAAACAAGGCAGTCAGAGAACACCAACATGCCACCCGGCTGGTTCATAATTGATACAAACTATAAATATACAAGCTGATATTCAAATAATGGCAAGAATGGACAAATAAAGGCCTGTAGATTATCTGTAGCCTACGACAACAGGCTCTCACACGGTCAATACAACATAATGTACCTTTCCACTGCACTAATTCCATCAGTCCAACAACAGTCAGGCCATACTCACCACTACAACGCTCTGAATGTCTACCTTCAGTGTTCATATAGATATTACAAAATGAAATTCATGGACTGTCAAGTACTTATACAAGCACTATTTTTTTCATTTTTGAGGACATAGAGTCCACACAATGGGTTGCCAAGTGCCTTTGTTGCGACTTTTTTAGACCCTCTTAGCGACTTTATTTCTAAAAAGCGACTAATAACAAATTTAGTGACTTATCAACATCAGGGAAAAAGCGATAAATATATTGTATTGTAATTCATTCCCATCCCAACGGCACGGGGTCTCTCCCTCTCCTCTTGCGTCGTGCACAGGTAGGCAGTCAGCCAACACAAGTACTAAGCTTTATCCAAATTATGTGCGATGACGTCACCAATATGCAAATGAGCGCATGACGTCATCTAGCGACTTTTAGAGCTAGTGCTAGCTACTGTCATTGGAAAAGAGTTGGCAACACTGCACACACAGTCATAAATGTGCACAAATGTATTAGGCTAATTGGTCAGTAGTATGTGAGATTAGCTGTGGACAGATACACACATGGACACACGACCAAACTCATAGATATCATCTGACAGACAATGCTGAGGGCTCAAAAGCCCAAAAGGAACACTTTTGAAGCTGTCAGCACACATGACATACAACAGGGCCCACACTGTCACTTTACAGTGATTATTAGCTGTAGTTCTGTCAACGCCGATTTACTTTGTTAGTGCAAAATAAATAATTCCAAGAGTAAGTGCTTGTAAAATGCAGAAATGCCAACAATCAGGGTTAAATAGTGAGCTGTTGTTAAATGGCTGCCATCTCACCTCGTCCTTGTACTTGACTATGTAGGAGTAGATCTCGTTTAGGGCCGACATGCTATTGAACTGGTTGGCGTGCAGGCGCGACTGCTCCGCCAGGTAGGCACTCATGTCCTGGTCACTGATGGCTGGCATCCTGGAGATGTCAGAGTAGTACCTGGAGAACAAAAACACACAGTTTAGATCTTGACCAACCTTTTTAAAAACAGCTTTTAAGACAAAACAAATGTTACGCATGCTGGCGTACCTCTCTACCCAGTTCTTATAGTTGGGGATGTCTTTAGCGTAGAGCAGCTTGTTGGAAGGTGAGTCCTTCCCTAGCTTATGCTCTGATGTTGAACAGGAGTCCATGAAGGTCTGAGCCACCACAGACAAGCAGGCGTCTGTAATGCTGTTCTTATGGATATCAAAGACAAACTGGGGGTTCTTGATCACGTTCACCCAGAACCGCAGAGGAAGACTGGGAGGATTGAGAGAACAAGAAGAGGATGGAGGAAGAGTTGTACAGTTAGAAGGACTATTAAGGTGCAAAGAGCAGAAAGGACGAGCCTGAGTGTTAAATTACCTGAGGCAAATAGTACAGAAATAGTACATTCTGCTGCAATACCACTGTGAGGTGTTGCGCATTTGCTGGCTTACAGTCAAAAATGTTTTCATACTACAGCAAGTTTTTCACAACTCTAATGAGACACAAACCAGCTACCGAAATACTCCCGTCGATGCCCTCTCACTGACTCACCAGTTGCTCTTCCAAGTGTGCCGTACATCAGAGTCTGATATGGAGTGTTTGTCCGCCTGCTCGTCCAAGAAATCAAACATGTACTTGATGGCGAGAGGCAGGGCGCTTCCTCGGTGCGCTGTGCTGAAGATGGTCTCGAACAGGTCGTCCACAAACTTCTGGAGCGTACCCTGAGCAGGAAGCAAGGAGAAACAACGCTGGCTTAGTTAGTGCGCAAAAAACATTTGAACTCTTCTTATCTGTGTTTATAGATGCATCGGTTTAATGTTTCTACTATGTTCCAGTTCCAAAACGGGCTGAACCATCTGAAAACAAACTAGCCTACATGCTGTGTTTTTTAAATATCGGAGAAATTTAAGGAGAGACACCCCAGGCAAAAACTTTTTTTTCATGCACTGGTCAATTTTGCTTCCATGACATGTCTTCTTTCAGACTATTGGAAGGAAAACACCCAAAACACACATTTAGATGTTTATTTTACTACTTTGTTTATTTGCGTCTGTAGATTTCTTCTAAATTCACCAAAAGTTAGCATTAGATAATACCTCATTTACATATTCAAAGATACATTTTCTGAAAACGTGTAATACAAAAGAAAAATTGTCATAATGTAAGTAAATAACTGGGGAAGTTTCATGGTGATATTTACCATATTCACTTGTAGTGACTAGCAAAATGTCTGGAGAATTACAATACATATGTTTAAAGGCTGTTTTCTCAAAATGAGTTTTTTCTCAGACTCTGAGCCAGGAATCTCCATTTCAGTAACACCTACATACACCAAACTTTCCAATTTCATTCCTATCTATATTCTGAAAGTTTATCCAGAGGGGTTTGTTCATATATCATTCATAGCCTGATTTATAGAACATTTTATTCCCAAAAAACATGGCAAGAATGAAATGATTTTTCAAGGCTTTTGACAGTATTTTCTGATTTATGGAGTGACAAAAAGAGATATCCAAAATTCCCTCAGTAAAAACCTTTGATTCTAATATGTTAACAAGAAATGAAACAAGAATTTTAAACCTGGCTTTATCCAATGTTCAGATTTCTGTTGTGAAAATGTATGCAAGTTAGCACGAATTTAATTAGATAATGGCTATTTTACAGGCACGTGCACAGATAGACCCCGGGTAGTGCTCAAGGACCTGCTCTTTTGCCCTCTGACTAGATAAGCGCCCTTTTTGCAAGACCTTTTCTCTATTTTTCAAATTTTTTTTATATATATATTTTTTTTACATATTATATTTTTACATATTTTACACTATATATATATATATATTTTAAGTTTATTATTTTACATATTTAAACATATATTTAAACATATATTTTCAGAAACCTTGTAATACAAAGAATAATTACCTTATTGTCAGTAATCAACTGGGGAAGGTTCATGGTGATATACTATATTAGTTCCATTTTTTACCCTAGTCACCC
>CAKAOI010026718.1:0-64916 GCA_916701655.1 Sebastiscus albofasciatus
TAATCTGAGAGATAATTACATTATTGGATATATAAAGCAAGCACAAACCTACTGAATCCTGGGACTCTTCACACACAGGGTAGAATATTGGCAGACAGGCAGACTTTGGTTGTTATGTTAAACCCGGGATGTGCTTCATCTCTCCGAGGCCTCCGTAATCCCAGCAGATTTGCATTAGTCCCTGTCGCCAGTCTGCAGTTTGACCTAGATTAGAGAAAGGCACACACGTGAGAACACTCGTATTATACAGAAAACATTCCCACAGCCCATAAGTGAACATGAGGCTTTATTTTTTATTACATACTGGTAAATGTACTTTAAAAGATCCCAATGAATTGTGTTTTTTTTCTTTCATTTCAGTTTGTGTTTGCATGTAGACAACAAACCAATGGCCTTAAACGTGCTGTAATCAATGCAGACTGATTCCCAAAGTTAATCAGTCTTAATGATTTAGTTGTTAAATTTATTTGTCTGTTAGATAAAAACTTTCATGCTTTCTAAATATTAAACCAAAACACAAACATGGAAGAGAATGTACAGTAGGAGGCATTTTGGCATTATTTTAGAGAATTTTGTACAACTTTGCACACTGAAAACTATTGTCTGGTATTTTTCTGTTTCACAGTTATGCTTTGGATGTCGAGGCCAGTGACAGATACAGTTTATGGTGATACCGTTGTGCTTTCTGAAGCTGAACGTTCTCTCACTTTTTTCTCTGTCTGTTTCGTGCCAGGAAGCACAGTTATAAATGATCCAATTCTTTTCTGTATAGTATTGTACTCTGTACTTGCACATTAAGTTCTGAAATCTTCTGTTATAGTGTATGTCTGTATAAAATGCAAAAGACTGTGTTATAAATGAAAAATAAATGTTTTGAAGCAGCATTTACAAAAATCTAAATTGTGGAATAATCTGACTGCAGTATCACCTCAGAGAACCACATCCTATGAAAAGTTAGAATACACAAGTTATAAAAAATATTTCTAAATTGTTTCAGAAAGTCTCATCCTCACATAATAACACACTTATCTAAATATTCACATAAAGAAGAAGTAAACTAAACTCAAATTCATTCAACACGGAACCTGGACGAATGGATAATTAAATCAAATAAACTATAAGTAGCATATAACACAAACAATGTGTTATGCATAGAGTTTTAAGAATGACATAGGATAAAAATACTAAAAAATAAGTTATTTCCATAGTGATTGTGGCATGCCAAACTTTGGCTCCCACACATAGGATATCTGGGAATTTTTACTATGTCTAGTATTATATCTATGCTGGTCTTTAGTAGGCATTTATACACATGGCTTGCTGCTAAATATTGAACCCAAATTATTGCTAATGTGTGAGCATTTATTGATGTCCTAAAATGTGCTATAATTAAATTATTTTAATGTTATCAAAAATGTAGCATGTGATATTATTTTGTACAATCTGTGAGCAAGCTTCTTGCTGCTTAGAAAGACCACGGTAATATAAATTACATGTTTAGTCAATTCTTGATTGTATCCATAACATTTTCTAACATTAAGAGACATTTTCTTCTATAAACTTCTTTTCATTGTTTTAACCAGATGAACACTGATTCAAATAAGTATAAGTTAAAGGTGTCCAACACAAAAAAAATTCTGTCTTCATCAAGAAACATCAAGAATACACGTCTCTTAAACAGCGTTGTCTGTTACATAAATATAAGTTCATTTGTGCTGCTTAACGTGACTAAATGCCAAAGTTAATATGAATGAATCGCTTTGTGAACTTTAATTACATGCTTGGTGACACAGCTTTATATTTAACCCAATTTAAGGATTAACCCTCGGGTCATGAGCTGTCTTTTAAGTGGATGAAATGATAGGTCAGGTGGTCATTCAGATAATAAAATATTGGTGAGAAATCAGAGTGTTACTATGATGTAGTAATGTTAATCAGGTGTTTGCAGTTAGTTACTAATACTTGTTTAGGAAAACAGATACAAGAACAAATACAAGATGTGTTTGACTTGCTCTGACACAAGCTCAGTCTCTAGGGCCACCTATTAGACTCAAATTACAAACCTGAGCACATGACATCTCAAATTACCACTGCAAAGTAAACCTCGTGACGTGCAGTGCAAACACACAGATGACAAGCGAGAAGCGTTAACTCACATATATATCTACAGTACGTCTGGTCCTGATCTCGGAGCACTAATGAGGACTAACTGACAGATTAGCTTGGATGGTGTGAATAAAGGTCCGTAGTGATTCAGCAGAACGTGAATCCTGTGAGCACTTGGCGTTTCCATGGAAACTCCTTGTCAGATAGCACTTAAAAGCAACGCATCTGTCTCTTTGTGTCATTGTTTGTGTGACACTCAAGGTTGTACAAACCGCCTATTTACTCAGAGCCATGTGACTCATCTGATGTTAAGGCCACCTATTTAGATACACCCAGCATATCATATATCCAGAAACCTAATATGCGATAGACATCAACACCCTATTAAAAAAGCAGCAAAATTACAGTCCTCCTTATATATATATATATATTATATATTAGTTTATTATATATATATTCAACTTAACATAATGAGAAATGTTATGTTGAACAAATGATAGTGGTAATCCACTGTCATAAGTGGAGGCAGTGACAATGTAAAAGTACAAAAGCATTAGTGTTAGTGTGCTATAATGTACAATAAGACATTATTACATAATGTAGGGATTGTGCCTTTTATGAGTCGTGTGGTTGTTGCCGGATATCCTTAAACAGAGCTGTGTCCTTTCTCTCTCCAACTGCAAGAGTGTCTTCTGTTTGAGTGCATTTAAGCATTCAGGGTTTCGTTTTTTTCCTCTGATTCGATCCCTTGGAGTGAGAGAGGAGAAAACCACTGCGTGTTTTTGTGTGGCTTTTAGCGGCAGCGTTGAGGTGGAGGGTTTGAAGGTGGAGTTGCAGGGACGAGGGGGAGGCGAGGGAGGCGGGGGCAGTGGACACGCGATCCTCTGACCCGGCTGACTCCAGACCACTTTCCCCTCGCTTTACTTCCCTCCCTCTGTTAACGTATCCCAGCCCAGTCGCACTGCTGCTCTGCCTGTTGTACAAAGAAGAAATAAGGCCAAACCGGAAACGCAGCATGATGATTAATTATTTATAAAAATGGATGCATAATGCTACATTTTTAAACAAATCTAACTTACAAAGGACTCCTTTGCATTTGTGCCAGGTGATTCTGTTGCTTTTCTACTGGTGTGCTGGGCAGAGAGAGGCTCCATGTCTGCTGAGGTGAGGCTTCCTGTGGATAAAAATACATAGTCTAATATCCACAAAACCAACATGTAGCAGCTGAATGTAATTCTTTCTTTAACGTTTATTCATGTGTAATACACATCAATTCACATACATTATTTTCATCTGTCTTACCCTGGTGGCATTGTTTTGTGCACTTTCCCTCAGTTTCACAAGGCTGGCGTAGAGGGTAGTGTTTTCCTGCTCCAGAACTTTTATACGAATGTTATTCGCCTGCAATTGTTGCTCCATATCCAAAAGCACATTTCCTGTACCTTGAAAATATGCAATGAACAGCATGTAAACACTGACAACACGACTACAGCGCTCAAAAAAGAAGCAAATGGGAAATAAATGACTGGATACAAGATTCACACATTGTTTTTCCAGGTAATGGGGAGCTAGGTGATGCCCTTAGAGAAGTGTAAACAGCACTGAGCGGGTTTTATGATCAAACAGTTGGTATGCGTAATGTCAGTCAGGTGTTAATATTGCATAGACATATATTAACTAATTGCGTACTCTGTGGTTGGGCCTGAGCCAGAGGGCTGAGCTCTGGGAAAGCCACCAACAGCCTCTCCCTCTCCCTTAAAGCATGGACGTATTCCTTCAGCTCAGTCACGCTGCTCTTCAGCTCGCCTATGTGTGTTTCCTGTGTCTGTTTCTCCTTTTGGAGCCCCAGACACAGGTCCTGTTGGACAGAAGCATCACAGCATGAGCCACTATTTAAAAAAGGTATTATCATGAACTGCTGCACTAAATGACTTCCAATATACCTGCTGCTGAGTGAGCTGAGCCTGCATCTGCTCTTTTTCCTCTGACATCTGTTGCAGCTCATTGTGACGGTCGATCTGTCTCTCCTCGCTCTCTCCCAGCTGCCTCTGCAGCTCTTCACACTCTTCGTCGAGAGCGTCGACTCTCTCTAACAAAGACCTCTGCTTTGCCTGCATTGACTAGACGCACACACACACACACACACACACACACACACACACACACACACACAACAACAAACCTGTGTAAATCTATTTGAATACTGTCGTGATCTCCAGCTAAAAATAACAAATAATTCTGCGTTAGTGATGACACTGACCTCTTGCTGACGACAAGCGCTGTGATACTTGGCATTTTCTTTTTCAAAACGGAGTTGAGTTTCGGAGATCTGACTCTCTAACTGCTGGATCCTTTGCTGTAGTTTACAACAGGCCTCTTCCTCTGCGTGCAAGGTGCTCACTTTCTCCTGCAGCACATTGGTTTCATGTTCTACCACATAATAAAACTGATCCATCATCCAGCACATCAGGTTATTTTATGTGTATAACTAAGACAAGTGTGTTTCATAGAATTCTGCAAAATGTGAATATTTTGTCCTTACCAAGTGCTTGTAATGCATCCTGCTGTACTGCCACTTTCTCTTTCAGTCTGGAATTACTCTCCTCCAAGCACAATGATTCTGTTTCAAAAAATATTAAAGACATAGTTTAAATGTGATCTCAATTATTTCCAATTATATTTATTTGTGACTTTTCTGCACCTCTCTTGAGTTGTCGTTGTTCCTCTTGTAACCTTTGCTCTGTTTCTTTCTCTGATCTCTTTGCTTTATTCAGTGAAAACTCCAGTTGGACTATGTTCACTTGGTGTTTTTCCACCTTTTCCTTGAACTCTTTCTGTGTTCTTTCCAGCTCAGACCTGAACCTCTCCCGCTCTGCTTCTGCCGCCGCTAGTCTATCCTTAAGAGGCTGCACAGTACCCCGCACATCCTGAAGATGCTTTGCCAGCCGGCGCATGTCTCTGAGCTGCTCACTGGCCCACTGGGCAACATCGCCTGCCGTCATATGCCCCGGCTCCAAGGTGTCCTCCACAGCTTCTAAGAGTGGCTGCAGAGATGAGGGCAGGCTCTCGCTCTGCAGCAGTTCCACCAAAGCGTGTCCTGTTTTTATCAAAGTGGATTGCACTTGGTGGCATGCATTGCAGGGGACAAGGGATGATTCAATGGTCTGGCAGCCTACATTGTGGCTGTCAACCTTAGGATGGCATGGGGTGTTGTGATGATGATTCTGTGGCAAAAACATTAAGGAGCTTGTTGAGGACCAGGCAGATAAGCAACTTCCGCTTGTGCTCATTTTGGGGGAGACCGATGACATCGTCTCTGTCCCATTACAGTCAGATGTCTTTGCTTTTGTCTGTTTCTTAATGTCATTGTAGGTCCCCTAAAAGAAGAAAGAAAGCATAAAAAGTAATGAGATCAATTCTCTGCTAAAGAGACTGTTCGTAACTTCTTACACGTATGAATCAATCCGGGTCAGTATCCCATGCGCGCTCGCGTGTGGCTACGCTGTTCAGACTCAGACTTCAACACAAACTACACGGAAGCACCAAAAGAAGCCCGTCTTGCAAAATAGTGTTGGCCACGGTCGGAGTACACGGGGGAGACTGTAGCTTTGGTCTCCAGGGCCGGAGTCTCTGCTCTTCTCTGCTTCTCTGCCTGCCTTCACTCACAGCTCACTCCACCTCACGTTCATGCGCACACACTACACACTGCAGAAGAGTTAGTTTAGCTCTGAGAATATGTAGTAAATATACAGTGGACGTTTGTGAAGAAATAAATGCTGCAGCTCCTCCAGACCAACAGAGGTTTCCCGTGTCTTGTGAAGTGACGGGGCTCCGCAGCGAGAAACGTTATCGTCTATGACCAAAACTCCGGTGTCTCGCCTGTTCCCTCCGATCGCAGTCGGGAGGCTGAGGCAGGAAAAGCCAACACTAGGATCAGCATTGACTCATGGAGAGACCTTCGTCTGGTCAGCTAACATAACATCCAAGCAGGTGAAATATAGAGTGATATTTTGGTTTTAGCTGACGTGTGCCGCCTCACTGTTTTGAGCGATGCTCATTCAGCAAGCGCGAGCCCGACGCTGACTTTCGTTGACTTAACGGCCACAGGTGTCGCTGTTAACAAGCAATTCTGATTCTTACAAACAGTCCCTTTAATATGTTGGTATTCTTTTTACATGTTTTTTTTAATATTCACTTAAATAAATCAATTTGCTTACCTTAATGTTGGCATATTGAACTAAATTACTCCAATAGCTTCTGACTACAAGACCGACTGACAGGCATCCTTTCTGCTGGGTTTGTTCTCTCCTGTGGCTGCACCTCATTTGCTCAACATAAGCACTGAAGCTTTGTAGAAGAAGCAGTAGTCTTCAAAGAGAGGAGAGAGAATAGACATGTCCTGTTTTAGTCCTTAAGAAACATTTATTAATGTAATATAACATGTAAATGTGAATGTAAAAGTACATTGTAAGTTGTTGTAAATCACCTGTCAATCACCAACTCCAATAACACAATGTGGGAGTGCTGATTGAATGCATCCTCTCCATCCACAAAGTCATACTCCTCCAGCAGAGCCACCATGTCCAGGTTACAGGAGAGTTTATCCGGGTACTTCCAGGAGGAGAAGCGGACCGGTCCGGTTCTGGAAAACACGTCCAGAATCGCACCTTGAAGGTCGACCACGTCTCTTCTGAGGCTCTCGATACAGTCCTGACGACCCAGGAACTGACTCATGTTTGACAAGCTCGTTTATATACTTCTCAGCAATGAGAGCTTAGATAGCTGTTTAGCTTGTTGACATTACATCTCCCTGGGCAACCAGCCAAAGACGTACTACAAGTCCCATAATGCACTGCGGCGTGTGTGTCCGGAAGTAATACGTGTCTCCATTGGGGTCAACGAAAGCGCGACGCGGTAAGTGGTCAACTACGGCAAATTCAGACTTTAAGCTCTTATAGATTCATGTTCACAGCATAATATGCTGTCTATTATGTATTTTTAAACTACATAAACTTTTCTTGTTGGTCGGGTGTTTGCAGGTTACTTCCAGATTTCCATAAACAGACGTCGCCATGCCGCCTGGGCCTGTTCAGATCGTTCAGCCGGAGCCTAACAACAAGGTGACTATACCGCTGCTGGTTAGCTAATGATAGCCACGTAGCTAACACACTGTTTCTGTGGGGGAAACGAGCTATTAAACAATTAAAGTACACTTTAAATTACTGTGAAATGTCTCCATGTATGTTGATTTTAGAGTAGGTATTGTCTATGTTGGATAATAACCACAAGGCTAAATCTTGTTAGCTTGTTGTTAGCCTCAGGTTCAATTCACAAATTAACTATAAAACGCATTATGATGTTTTGAAATAGCTGCTGAAACTTATACTGTCGCTAGCCATTAATGTTTAAAGCTAAATGTATTGTAAATTTACATTTGGAAAACAAAAATCCACAGTAAGGTTTCTTTCCAGACACACGATTGTGGTTACATCACAGGTTTAACTGTAAGCAGTTAGATAGATAGTCACTTTATTGTTCCCGAGGGAAATTCAAGTTTCCAGCATCACAGTTCCATAGTGTTAGTGTCCACATGTTAGTAAAAAGACAGTAAAAAAGTTAGTAGTGCAAAGTACAAAGTACAAATAAAAATACCAGATATAAAAATATAAGGAGATGAAGAAAACTGTTAAAACTGATCACTACTATACTGTTACAGCAAAATCTGTGTGTATTATTCCAGTTAACCCGGATGTTGTTTTTGTAGAAAGTAAAAGTCTGTTGGCAGGCTGTTGGGTTTTTCCAGATATTATTGATACTTTGAGTGCCACAAGTTCCATTTTCCTCTATTGTGACGTTTTGTCAATAGTCTGTTTATTGTCAATACCGTATATACTGCTCCTATTTTTATACTTCCTTCTATTTAAATGGTTCATATTTTGTTACACTTTGTTTAACTCTTTTTTTACTGTTAGCTGATGCATCTTGTTTTTTGCACTATCCCCTTTGCTGCTGTACACTGCAAATTTCCCCACTGCGGGACTAATAAAGAAATATCTTGTCTTATCTTATCTTACATTGGGATGGTGGCAGAAGCATTATCAGAAGACGGCTCAAAACATCTACAAATAAAACTAAACCCATGCACATGACATGATGCTACAAGGGGTGGGAGGGGGGTATCTGTTGAAGCTAATGTTTTGTTAGTGACTCAAGAGTAATAGTCTTGATTTGTATTTTTTATATATTGCATATTACAGCCTAACAAATGTACATTTTGCCAACAGAACGATGCACCACAAGAAGAAACCCCAGCTACTAAACCCATCGTTGGCATCATTTATCCACCTCCTGAAGTCCGAAACATTGTGGACAAGACAGCCAGCTTTGTCGCCAGGTTGGTTGCTCCACGTGTCAATTGTATCATCTTTTATAGAGCTGCAATCTTAACTGGATTTTATTTGATATGATTTAACTAATTCTTTTTCATCTCACAGGAATGGACCCGAGTTTGAAGCACGAATCCGTCAGAATGAAATCAACAATCCAAAGTTTAATTTCCTCAACCCTAATGACCCCTACCATGCCTACTACCGCCACAAGGTCAATGAATTTAAGGAAGGCAAAGCGCAGGAACCATCTGCGGCAGTGCCTAAGGTTATGCAGCAGGCAATGCTGCAGTCTCAACAGCTTCCTTCAAAAGTAAGACATGGCAATCCAGTCGACTGTTTTGTTTTTATTTTCTTACAATTGCTATTATTTGTTCATAACTAATATTTTCTGTTTGTCTATAGGTGCAGGTGATTCAAGAGGCTGTTGTCCCCAAAGAACCGCCTCCTGAGTACGAGTTCATTGCAGATCCTCCATCCATCTCAGCATTTGATCTGGATGTTGTCAAACTCACTGCCCAGTTTGTTGCTCGCAATGGCCGCCAGTTTCTCACTCAGCTCATGCAGAAAGAACAGAGGAACTACCAGTTTGACTTTCTGCGGCCACAGCACAGCCTTTTCAACTATTTCACCAAACTGGTTGAGCAGTACACTAAGGTGACCCGACAAATTGTGCCTCTCTGATATTGTTGTTATTCTTTGTTTGGGTAGTGATGCTAAACTGTATCTTATCTCACAACACGTAGATTCTGATCCCTCCCAAAGGCCTTCTGACCAAGCTGAAGAGAGAGGCTGAGAATCCAAGAGAGGTTATGGACCAGGTAATCCCCTTAAACTGTGACTGTCCTCTAAGAGTAAGCACTTAATAACATGTTCCCCATTTTAATCAGATGTCTTTCTGCACAACCATCAGGTGAGGTACCGCGTTGAGTGGGCAAAGTTCCAGGAGCGTGAGAGAAAGAAGGAGGAGGAGGAAAGGGAGAAAGAACGGGTGGCTTACGCCCAAATCGACTGGCATGACTTTGTAGTGGTCGAGACGGTGGATTTCCAGCCCAACGAACAAGGTAATATAACCACAATTATTATAATCTTTAAATGTGTAAGCCCCTAAATGTAGCTAGAATAATTTATCTATATTGGCATCTCTATTTCCCCAGGACACTTCCCCCCACCTACTACACCAGAGGAGCTCGGCGCTCGCATCCTCATCCAAGAGCGCTACGAGAAGTACGGAGAGAGCGAGGAGGTGGAGATGGAGGTTGAGAGTGAGGATGATGACGATGAACGGGAGGTTCGAGCCGAAGGCCATCCCTCACAACCCGATCAAGACACACAATTGCAGGACATGGATGAGGTAGGAGCCCTTTTCTCTTTCCGTCCAACTAAATTGAAAACATATGTTTACCGACCCTCTACTTGAAAAGAAATAAAGTAACGATAAGTGCTGATAATAACATATCACTCATTATATGCCACCTCCTCTTACTTTCTTCAGGGATCTGATGACGACGATGATGGCATGAAGGCTCCACTGCCACCAGACAACCCTATGCCACCCCCACTGCCCCCAACTCCAGACCAGGTCATCATTCGCAAAGACTACGATCCCAAAGGTAACACATGCTTCCTTAGAGGGAATACCAAGTGCATAACAAGCTATTACTTTGTATAGTGTGGTGTTAATCTCATGCTATCTTTTCCTCACAGCTTCCAAGCCCCCGCCCTCAATTGTAACTCCAGACGAGTACCTCATCTCACCAATCACCGGTGAGAAGATCCAAGCCAGTAAGATGCAAGAGCACATGCGCATCGGTCTGCTGGATCCGCGCTGGCTGGAGCAAAGGGACCGCAGCATCAGAGAGAGGCAGACCGAAGATGAAGTCTACGCTCCTGGCTTGGATATCGAGAGCAGCTTGAAACAACTGGCAGAGAGACGTACCGATATCTTCGGTGTGGAAGAGACGGCCATCGGTAAAAAGATCGGTGAAGAAGAAATCCAGAAGCCAGAGGAGAAGGTGAGCACACTTAATGGGTTTATAATATTACACGGCGTGGAGTTAAAAGATTCCCTGAGATGAATGAAATTCTAATATTTCCATGTTTAACAGGTGACTTGGGATGGCCACTCAGGAAGCATGGCTCGTACCCAACAGGCAGCACAGGCCAACATCACCCTGCAAGAGCAGATCGAAGCCATTCACAAGGCCAAAGGACTGGTGGGAGAGGATGACACTAAGGAGAAAATTGGCCCAAGCAAGCCCAGTGATCATCATCACCAGCCGCCCATGCCCCCCGCTATGAATTTACCTAAACCCAATCCCCCAATGTCGGTGCCCCGCCCACCCCACAATGTGAGTTACTTGATAACTACAATACACAGTTAATTGATAATTAAATTAAATTGATATAATAAAACTAATAATGTGTTCTATGTGAACAGGTGGCACCGGTGCGCACCACTCTCCTCTCTGCCGTACCTGTAATTCCAAGAGGGCCTGTGTCTCCTGTGGTGCGCCTTGCACCAGGACAAGTTATAGCATCAATGCCTCCCATGATTCCTGCTCCCCGCATCAACGTGGTCTCCATGCAGCCATCAGCACCTCACATCATGGCCCCCAGACCACCTCCCATGGTTGTTCCAACTGGTAAGATGACGGTTTCCAAACATCTATCACAGATATTCAAAATAAATATGCAAATGTTTAGGAAAATTAACTGAACCTTCCTCACTTTATCATTTTAAAATTGAAATAACTGCTTTTTCTTCCAGCATTCGTCCCCGCACCCCCAGTACCACAACCCCCAAGCTCTGCTCCTGCCCCACCCTCCCACCCACCTCCACCTCATGACGACGAGCCAGTCAACAAGAAGATGAAGACGGAGGACAACCTTATGCCAGAGGAGGAGTTCCTTCGTAGAAATAAGGTTTGTTAGAGCAGCGAAATGTTAATGGTTTATTTCCAATAGTTAATCTGCGATCTGCATGAAGACAAAATTCTAAACACAGGATTCAAACTTTTTTTCATTACAGCCTAATTTATTGACAGGTCTTTAATTATACAGACTAACAACCTTTTTTTTCCCTCTCCAGGGTCCTGTGGCAGTGAAAGTACAGGTCCCCAACATGCAGGATAAGACCGAATGGAAGCTGAATGGCCAGGTGTTGAATTTCACTGTCCCGCTCACAGATCAGGTATGCAAATGTTGGTTTATCGTTTCCTTGTTTTTTTAGTGAGTGTAAGCCAGTGATCCGACTGCATTCTTATGGAAATACAATGTCTCCACAGGTGTCTGTTATTAAAGTCAAAATCCATGAAGCCACAGGCATGCCAGCAGGGAAACAGAAGTTACAGTATGAGGTAAGATTTTCTTTTAACCATAACATTCCTTTTAACCTTTTTAACCCGACTGATTGAATAATAATGTGTATTTTTTTGGTTCCTTTTTAGGGCATTTTCATTAAAGACTCCAACTCCCTGGCTTATTACAACATGAGCAATGGTTCAGTCATTCACTTGGCACTGAAGGAGAGAGGCGGAAGAAAGAAGTGAGCCGTGCTGCGCTGCAAGAAGGAAAAGATTTTACTTGTGGATGTTTCGTCACTCAGTCCTGTCCTGTCATGTCATGTCATTTTTAGTTTAATGGCAATTGTCAGAATCATAATAAGCTTTTCTTACAGTTTTGTGTGAAGAGTTGTTTTTTCTTAAATGCTAAGTGAATTGTACTGTACACTGGCAGGCATGGCTTCACACTATTGGTTCAGCTCTTAATTTGTTCATGATTATATACAGTATTTCGTCACTTGTAACAACACGTAGAGCCCCATAATGCTAAATAAAGGAATAAAAACAATCAAAATCTCCTTTTGTTATTTCATGATGATGCAAAGGGTTAGCAACAGGTTAAAAGGACTATAACTTCGTACACGTATAAATCACCCGGGTCGGTGTCCCATACCTGCTCGCATATGACGCTGGCTGACTTTCGTTGAGTTAACGGACACAGGTGTCGCTGTTAACAAGCATTTCTGATTTTTACAAACAGTTAATGAAAACTACAACCCAAATTAGATTCTATTGTTGCAGGTTTTTCAGCAAATGACTTGTCACACGTTAAAATGCATTTGTTTTATATTTTGTATGTTATTTTTTCAGTTGTTGGGTGGCCTTCCACTCGTATAAACAACCTAAATCTACCTAAGGAGGCAACATGGTCATGCAGTTAGTGTTGTTGTTGATTAGTTAGAAAATGCGACAAAAATAAAAATGTAGGGGGTTTTATTGGAGGATATTTTGCCTTACATAGGCCCATTTTTGTTAAGGTCTTCTGCTGTAGTTTGTAGAAAGAAATGATCAGTCTTTGTTAATGACAAGAAGTCATATTACACTGGCATAATCCTTTAAAAGGACTGTTTAATAACAATGTGATTATTGTAGTCTACATGCTCTGATGCACAACACTGTGCAAAATGGTCAGAATAAAATAGAATAGAATTGAAAGCTTTATGGTCAGTGTATTAAATACAACGAGATTCACAGTTGTCACTTCTGGTCAGTACTTTAAAACAAATACTTGACAAGACAGATAAAACATACAACAGGTAAAACATGCACAATTATAAAGCAAATAAAACAAGTAAAGTAGATGTAATAAATAAATATAAACAGAAGTGTTACACTAGAAGTATAAAATATAAGAATAGACGTAATGTAAACAGATTAATTGCACTTGTAAAACAGGTAGGGTAGATGTAATAAATAAAATGTAAACAAAGGTAGTTGCACTTGAACTGTATATTGCATCAAGGGATATATTGCACAGACAAATGTATTTCACATTCAGTGTATTAATATTGCACAGATTTATTGTTTGTTCAGTATCCGTATGGCCCAGGGAAATAAACTGTTTGCAAGTCTGGAGGTGCAGGCTTTCATTGACCTTATTATTACAATTATTGATAGTTTAATCCAGACTGAATTGGTGGTTTAGGAAATTAGCTCTAGTTTTTGCAATTTGCATGAATTGCAGTGCAGGAGAGGAATACATATAGTGCATTTCTTTGATGCACAACACTGGTCAGAATTATTGATGTAGACTAAACACAACAGTGAATAGTTTAGTCCAGACTGAATTGGTGGTTTAGGAGATCAGCTCTAGTAGACATGAATTTGCATGAATTACACGGCAGGGAAGAAGAGTACGTATAGTGCATTTCTTTTTTCCAGACATAATATTTCCTTCCTGACCACTAGGGGGGTTAAACTGTAGACACCAAGTAGAAACCAACCAGCCAACCCAGCCTGCAGGAGGACTGCAGACTTTTAGTGGGTCGAGACAGCAAAAAATCTGTCCAGCAGCAGACTCTGGATGACAGGACAGCCGAACCACGACATCATAAACTAGTTAACATAGTTAGTTAATGTCTAACTATGAAATACAAGCTGACAACACAGCGGTAGCTTGTTAACGGTAGGATCAATATATATAGAAATAGTTTAAGCAGTTGAGGCTAACTTTACGTTAGCTTAGCTTATGCTAAATCTAAGTTGCCAGCTAACTCTGACAGTTGTAGCTGTAACATTAGATAACATTTATATAACTTAAAAAGTAGTTAAAGTAGTTAAACTCACGTCGAGAAATCATGGCGTTTAGTTGGACAACATATGCGGAGCAGCAGTTTTGACTTTGGGTGCTGTCAACAACTAGCTTGTCCTAGCTATAGCCAGCTAGTTAGCTCTCTTGTGCTAAGCTAACATGGCCAGGATAGAAAACGGCCGTCAGTCGGTGGACACCAGGAGCATCAGGACGATCAGCAGCAGCCACCTGGACGATGAAAGCTCCCTGGGGTCAGACTCAGAGATCAACGGATTCACCAGCGACAGACAGACGGATAAATATGGATTCATTGGTGGAGCTCAGCAGCACACCGAGGCATCGTAAGTTTCTACACTGTGATTCATTGCTACTAACTTCTGTGTTGACTTGTGAGTACTCTAAAGTAACTTAAATAAGGCAGTTTTTTAATCCACTTGAGCCAAAGTTGAGAGCTTATAGTGTAGTAGTCAATGTAGTTATGATTACATAACTAAATTGGCCTATGTTTTTATTCTGTATTGTTTTTATCTTGATGTTTGCACTATTTTAACTTATGTAAAACACTTTGTAACTATGTTTGGAAAGGTGCTATACAAATAAAGTTTATTATTATTATCATTATTATTATTATTATTATTATATGGTGTAGTAGTCAGTCTAGTTATGATTACATACCTAGATTGGCCTATGTTTTTATTCTGTATTGTTTTTATCTTGATGTTTGCACTATTTTAATTTATGTAAAACACTTTGTAACTATGTTTGGAAAGGTGCTATATTATTATTATTATTATGATGATGATGATGATGATTACATACCATTAGCTGTGTGTTAGTGTTGTCAACACAACAGAGCTCCCAACCAGCTGCGTGGCACAAAGGCAAGGTAGTTTTATTTGTATAGCACATTTCAGCAACAGGGCAATTCAAAGTGCATAAACATTCAACAACATTGCGACAAAGTGCAAAAGAAAATTAAGACATAATTAAAAAAGTTAAAATAACATTAAATATTAGAAAAAATAAAAACAAGCTAAAAAAGCTAGGATAGAAGCTAAAATAGAGTATAACACACAAGAGTAAAAACTCTAGTGCAGTATAAGATCATTATCTGGTTTAATAAAAGGCAGCAGCAAACAGGAAAGTTTTAAGCTTTGTTTTAAAAGAAGTCAGAGTTGGAGTTGGTCCTGCAGGTTTCTGGGAGCTTGTTCCAGATATTTGATGCATAAAAACTGAACACTGCTTCTTCTACATGTTTAGTTTTGACTCTGGGGACACTAAGCAGACCTGATCCAGATGACCTGAGAGGTCTGGATGGTTCATAACATAGCAGAAGATCAGAAATGTATTTTGGCCCTAAACCATTTAGTGCTTTGTAAACCAGCAGGAGTACAAAGTGCTTTTTAGTGCTTACTTACTACTCTGTTTTTTTTTTTTTTTTTGCAGGAAAAGCTGAAAATTCACACTTATCTTGAATGAATGAAAGACTTAATTACGAACATAAAAATAAATAAAAACAGATACAAAATAATAACAAACAAAACAAGAGTAATAGTGTCCGAAAAGGAGTAGGTAGAAGTAAAACTTATATTTCCCTATTGACTTGTCTTGAGAGTACTCTCAGCTAACTTAAATAAGGGCTGTAAATAAGATGTTTTAATCCACTTGAGCCAAAATTGAGAGCTTATAGTGTAGTAGTCAATCTAGTTATGATTACACACCACTAGATTGGCCTATGTTTTTATTCTGTATTGTTTTTATCTAGATGTTTGCACTATTTTAACTTATGTAAAACACTTTGTAACTATGTTTGGAAAGGTGCTATACAAATACATTTTATTATTGTTATTATTATTATTATTATATACCACTAGTTGTGTGTCAGTGTTGTCGTCTTCTGCAACACAACAGAGCTCCCAACCAGCTGCGTGGCACAAAGTGCTTTTTATTATCCAGTGTTTGCCTCACCCCAATCTGACAAATAATATAAAAGATGGCAAGCAGATGAAGACCACATGTAGCATAGTTCTTCTTCATTATGTCATCTGGTAAGTTTTCTACACTGTGATTCATTTTGCTACTAACTTCTGTCTTGAGAGTACTCTCAGCTAACTTAAATAAGGGCTGTAAACTAGATTTTTTAATCCACTTGAGCCAAAGTTGAGAGCAGGGTTATAGTTGTGATTACACACCACTAGCTGTGTTGTTGTCTTCTGCAACACAACAGAGCTCTCAACCAGCTGCGTGGCACAAAGTGCTTTTTTATGTCCAGTACGGAGGCATCATAAGTTTTCTACACTGTGATTCATGTTGCTATTGACTACTGCGTTGTCTTGAGAGTACTCGTTTAAATCAAAGCTTAAGACTTCCCTGTTTGCTGCTGCCTTTTATTAAACCAGATAATGATCTTATACTGCACTAGAGCTTTTACTCTTGTGTGTTATATTCTATTTTAGCTTCTATCCTAGCTTTTATTTTTTAGCTTGTTTTTATTTTCTAATTTTTAATGTTTCTATGTTTTTATAACTGTTTTGATTATGTCTTAATGACCATGAAAGTGGATCATATCAGTCCAGTTCTCAGGTCTCTACACTGGCTCCCTGTCTCTCTCAGAGAATTGATTTCAAAATACTCCTGCTGGTTTACAAAGAACTAAATGGTTTAGGGCCAAAATACATTTCTGATCTTCTGCTATGCTATGAATCATCCAGACCTCTCAGATCGTCTCAGAAGCAGCGTTCAGTTTTTATGCACCAAATATCTGGAACAAGCTCCCAGAAACCTGCAGGACCAACTCCAACTCTGAATTATTTTAAAACAAAGCTTAAAACCTTCCTGTTTGCTGCTGCCTTTTATTAAACCAGATAATGATCTTATACTGCACTAGAGATTTTACTCTCGTGTTATATTCTATTTTAGCTTCTATCCTAGCTTTTATTTTTAGCTTGTTTTTATTTTCTAATATTTATAACTGTTTTAATTATGTCTTAATGTTCTTCTGCACTTTGTCGCAATGTTCTTGAATGTTTATCTAAAGCACTTTTGAAGTGCCCTGTTGCTGAAATGTGCTATACAAATAAAGCTGCCTTGCCTCAGCTAACTTAAACAAGGACTTTTTTTTAATCCGCTTGCGCCAAAGTTGAGAGCAGGGTTATAGTGTAGCAGTCAATCTAGTTGTGATTACACACCACTAGTTGTGTTGTTGTCTTCTGCAACACAACAGAGCTCTCAACCAGCTGCGTGGCACAAAGTGCTTTTTTATGTCCAGTGTTTTGCCTCACCCCAAATCTGACAAATATAAAAGCTGGCAAGCAGATGAAGACCACATGTAGCATAGTTCTTCTTCATTATGTCATGTAAACCATTTTTCCTCTTACTTACTACTGTTTTTTTTGCAGGAAAAATTGAAAATGCACACTATCTTGTTTTTCATTTGAATCAATGTATTCATAGCCTTTGAGGCAAGTTGCAGTGTTTTTTCTTTTCTATAAAGGCCTTTCTTTCTTCCCTTCTTTTTACTGGGGGCCCGAAGCCCACATTACAGCACTGAAATAGTGGAAGGAGTGAAAGTTGTGCCAAGCACTGGCTGGCTGGGAGCTTCCTGTTTTCTGCAGTTTTGGCAGACTTGGAGCCACAGCTCTGGTGCCCCGTTACTAGAGGGGCCTCTCTTGGCTCCTAGTTTTATAGGTGGTCACAAACCCAGGGTTTAACTTACACTGTTTGGCAGCGATTTGAAGGTAACTCATCAAGGTCTTTAGAAGCTGGAGTATAACCTATAACCTACAACTTTTTTTTTTACTGTAAGAGGGCTGTCCCAAGTTTAAAAAAAGCTATCTTTGAAGACTACAGATTACAGGCTTGTGCTGATGAGATAATTACATACCTTACTTAAGCAGACCTCCTTCGTAATGTAGCTCAGACTTGCCTACGTTTTCTTTTTCTGCTTGAGAATATCATGTGCAGTTCCTAATTTTTCTGGCCTGTAAATGGTTTGAAGTTGAATTACATCACAAGACAGTCAAATCCTCGCTGTAGCTCTTTGAGGTTAAACAGGCTTTGCTGTTAAATCTGAGTTAGTGTCTTTTATAGTCTCCCCAAAACAAGGTTGGTAGACTGCACATGGCCACCCACGCAGATCTGATGGTACACACAGAAAGATAATAAGCCTTTCTGAGGATGTTCACTTGTTTTTGCCACACCCTCCCAACATACTGCTGCCAACAACTGCTTATACACATTTTTTTTCCTGATGTTATTCAGTCTCATTTGGTTTAAAAAAAATATGAAATTTATCTTTCCCATCTTTTCTCCCCAGAGCTCAGGATTTGCCTCCACAGGTGCTCAGGCAAAGGGAGGTGAAGTGGCTGGACATGCTCAGCCACTGGGACAAATGGATGATCAAGAGATTCAATAAGGTCAGCACCAAGCATTAACTTATTAACAAATCATGTAAAGGGGCTCGTTTGTATGTTTTGTATGGTGCTAGCCAAATGTGGATAGGCCAGATCTGAATTTTTTTCGAAACGTTTTTTAAAGCCGGTATCTCAGCTTTACCACCATTGTCTCCAGGCAGCAGTTTTTCAGTCCTGAGTGGTTTGTATACGTGATCAGGCAAGGCAAATGATATCGCTCCAATAATTTGATTGCACAAGGACAAGACTTTTATAGCCACATTATTTGCAGCTTCACTTGTCTAGCTGGTTCTGTGTGAAACACTCTCAGCAATTCGGCACAGAGCTGCAACTTCACCTCGTTCCCATGAGTCAGCAGCAGGGCAGGACACGACCCATCCCTTCATCTCCCCATGCACCATGTGACAAATCGGCTGTCTCAGATTCAGGGTGGGGCTGTGGTGACTTCCTGTGAGACAAACCATGTAATAAAGGTGTTTGTAAACATAAAGTATAGCTGTACTCAGCTTTTCAGAGTGAAAAGCACCTTATGGGAATAAGAAACGGTGTATTTGAGCAGAGAAAAACCTGACACGGTCAGAGTTTCTGATCCCTTATTGTGCTCCTCTTGGTTCACGATAATGTTGCAACAGACTCTCCTTAGGGAAGTGTGCCAGCTTCATATCGGAAAAACAAAAGAATCCCAAAAATGGTTATGCAACGCGAATAAACTTCAGTGTCAGTTCAGCCAATCTATTGTGTCAAAAGTGGCTTGTGACTCTATAATATGAAAGATTATAGCTGCACTGCTACTTGGACACTGAGCCCAAGTTATGCTTGAGGTATTCCAAGGAGATATGTAGTTGTGCACCACTGTACACAGAAACTACATACTGTTTCAGTCCTTTACAGCCACTTAATTCCTCCTCCATTCAGATTCAGTGCCAAGCAAAGAAGTGGGCAAGTATCTTGGTAGAATTTCAGTAATTTTGATGTCCAGTGTCCAGATATCTTTGGCCAAAACCATTTCCCTCCTGACTACTACAGTAGATATGTACTTTACTTGAGCTGTGAGGGTAGAATTCTTACTGCAGATTAGAGAGGGCTGTTGTAAAACTTGAAATTTGGCTTATGACAGATGTAACAGGTCTTTTCTAGTTACTCTTGGTAAATATTTTCATAGGAATTTTTCACAGCGGACAGTTAGCTGTTACTCAGTGATTTGCATTTCACATGTATTCAAAAAAAGGAACCAATACCAGGTGACTGGTCCAGTGCTTTTACCACTGACTGTACCACTAAGTGTAGTAAAACAACCCTACTTGACTTGTTGCAAGCCATAGTTCCCTTTGTGTCCTGCTTTATGTGGTGATCCCTTGTTCCTCTGTGGCTCAGGTGAGGCTGCGGTGTCAGAAAGGAATCCCTCCTGCCCTCCGAGGCCGTGCGTGGCTCTACCTGTCGGGTGGGAAGGTGAAGAAAGAGCAGAACCAAGGAAAGTTTCAGGTCAGAGAGGTTTCTCTTTCACTTCCTCCTCACAGCTTTTATGATGTATTTTGGGCTGTTTTCATGTTTAAATTTCTTTAGAAATTGCTACCGAAACTGTGGCCTTGTCACCGGTGTTACCACTTTGGTTGAGAATCCTGATGTATGTGTTGGTCACGTTTTAGTTCAGTGCTTTTAATAGCTAATAATATAGCTTTCATTCTTACTCAGGATAAAAGAATACAAAATATTTAAAAGTATTTCTGTGTTCTGTGAATTTGAGAGATAATCCACTTTCTGAATTGTTCAAATTTGCCCTCAATGTTGTTATTGTGTAATAAAGAGACCCTCACAGTATCCTCCATGTGTTTTGGCAGGAGCTGGACAGCCAGCCTGGGGACCCCAAATGGGTAGATGTGATTGAGAAAGACCTCCATCGACAGTTTCCTTTCCACGAGATGTTTGTGTCACGGGGAGGACACGGGTACGCTGTCTGACATGATGTGACATTACACACTGGTGTTGCTGCTGTTTGACAATCTACTTGACTGTTTGTATTGGTGTTTTGACGCTCCGCAGGCAGCAGGACCTGTTCCGTGTCCTCAAGGCCTACACTCTGTACAGACCCGAGGAGGGATACTGCCAGGCTCAGGCTCCCATCGCCGCTGTGTTGCTCATGCACATGCCTGCTGAGGTACGTCCCTCCACCACAAACACCATATAAACTTGCCTTCCTCAGTGCAAGTATATACCATCGCCATATGTTGGTAGGCTTTGTAATACTGTGTTGGCTGTGGAGTTATTGGTTGTAAGGCTTGTTAATAGTTTGGTCTTTAAAAGTGAAATCCACCCCGTAAAAAGAAATCACATGTTTTTTTACAGCTCTGTTTTAATTTCTGACCTTGGACAAGTCTATTTTTAAGCTGAGCAGCACAGAGACAGCCTGTACGGATGATGTCATCTGGAGATAAATCCTGGAGCTGCTCCAGAGACTGAAAACTAGTTAGAACATTACGACTGCAGTCATTGTGACCTTTTTGGGGGTGTAGATGTAAGGTTTCTAATCCACAGCAGTTTAGCATTCACAGCTTAGTTGTTAAGGTTTGTAAATGTCGTCTACTGATCTCTGCCAGTCATCACTTTAATATGTGAGTTTTTGAAGTTACATGAGAAAACAACAGAGCTCTAAAGATGCAGAAGTTTATTGGACTTAAAAAATGCAGAATAATTGAATAGGTCAAGGGGAAAGAAGTTCTCTGAAATCCTGTTAATTATGCAAACAAGCTGCATCGTTAAAGAACATCAGCACAAGTTAGATTTAACCAACTGGCATGTGATGAACATTAACAGAGTGTAGAGGATTTAGATGATGCTAAATTGCTTGTATGGGTTGGATACAGCATAGTAACGCGATATTTTGCGTGGCAATATTATACACGGACGTCAAGTATCGATGTTTTATTATATAAACTATTAAACTCTTAACTATCCGATGGCCGCTATTCTGTCTTTCAGAGGTTGTAGCGGGCTCAATCTTTAAGCTGGAGTATCATATGAAACTAGAAAACCTAAGGAATCAATTGGTACCAACCATGTCATGTTAGCTTGTCTACAAGAACACTAAATAACGCTCCAACGGTATGCTAAATTTTGGCGAGGAAAAACTGGCATGGCCATTTTCAAAGGGGTCCCTTGACCTCTGACCTCAAGATATGTGAATGAAACCTCTGAGATGAACAGAGTGAAAACTGTGTCTTATTAAATAAAACAGATGTTGACAAACTGCATAATTTGCAGTTGAAAAAAGGTAATATATCGCTTATCGCAATACTCAGCATATTGCATAATGTTTAAAGTCGCAATAAGATCGTAACATGATAATATTGTATCGTGGGTTCTCTGGTGATTCCCACCCCTACTTGCTTGTATCCTAATGTATGTAATGTAAGGATTTAGCTTCTCACAGTAACTTCCTAGTTCTTGTCTATGAGGTGATGTTAACATGCTTTTGTCTTTCACCTACTGTACATGTTATGCTCTACACATCCAAAGTGCTTTATTATGTTAGAATGGTAGAATATATATTATATCAAAGTCAACATTTCCAGTATTAACCTACCTCCCATATGAACACACGGAAAAGTCCTGTAAAATGAACGCTTCCACTGACGTCAGCTGTATGTGTTTCCACAGGATGCCTTCTGGGGGCTGGTCCAAATTTGTGAGAAATACCTTCCTGGCTACTACAGTCCCGGCCTGGTGAGACTGAAACTCATACACACATGCATGATGACATCACCAGGTGTTGGAAATGAATAGAGAGAGAGAATATTACTTCATCTGCTGTTGTACAATAACTATAATCCAGATGAACCAACTAGGCTTTACAGTAAAACTAGACTGTATTGTTGTTGCTGCAGAGTGCACAGCGTGAGTGTTGTAACTTACTGGGTGTTGTCAATCTTGTCAAACCACAATTTGCCATTGGATTACCTAATTGCATACAACACAAGAACACTCTCTTGTGTAATTAAATTTGCATGGAGTTTACTGTTCAACATTATTGTTTTCTTATTATGTAATGGAAACGGGACTTGCTAATGAAACGTTTCCTTGGGAAAACAAACAGCAACATGATGCGTTTGGGCTGGTTCATTTGTAATGGGTGAACATCCACGTGCGTATCAGGTCTCAGCCCTGACAACACGAGGGTACAATGGCTTTTGTTTTCTCTGTTAATGCTTCCCTACCTGTGTCTCTTTCAGGAAGCTATACAGTTGGATGGAGAGATCCTGTTCGCCCTGCTGCGCCGCGTCTCCCCGCTAGCCTTCCGCCATCTGGAGAAACACAAGATCGACCCCATCCTCTACATGACTGAATGGTTTATGTGTGCCTTCTCCAGGACGCTGCCCTGGGCCTCCGTGCTGCGCGTCTGGGACATGTTCCTCTGTGACGGTAACAATGGCTTGTTATAGCGCTGTGGTTTCAGTGGTACCAGATGTTGTAGAACTTCTTCACACCGGCTCTTCTCTCTCTCTCCCAGGAGTGAAGATAATCTTCCGTGTGGGTTTGGTGCTGCTGAAGTGCATGATGGGTACCCGGGAGAAGCTGAAGGCCTGCCAGGGCCAATATGAAACCATGGAGCTCCTCAGGGCCATAGAGCCCCGATACATGCAGGAGGGCTTCCTCGTCCGAGAGGTAACGGCAGATCAGTGGCAACATGGGGCAGTGACAAGGGAGACGAGTCTTTAACCAGAACGCATATGTTACAAGTCACACATTCACTCTGTTTAATTGTCCATGTATGTAGTTCTCAATCTCCGTCAGCTGCAGGAGTTACATTAGTTGAATATATCCCAAATCTAAAAGATTTATGTCACAAAAGGGCTGGGCCATGCATAATACTTCCCTATGTTTTCGTGATATTATGTTTTGTGATACTACATTAATTCTCAAACACACTGTATCAATTTTTAATTAATAGTTTGCATGCAAACATTAACTCAGTTAATACTATATTTCATTTGCACCCTCTCAGTGTATGTGTCCTTTCAAAGTAGTGCTATGATGTTGGATGTTACAGAGACTGTGATAAATGCAAATGTAGATCCCACTGTTCTGATTGCTTAAAAAAGTAGATTTAATGCATATGGTGGTGTGTTCTTTATACTATGACAGTTTTAAAAAGTCACAACACCTTGCTTACAGTATCTCAAAATATCGCAATTACATTGAATCGTCACCCCTGTATCATGATATGAATTGTAACGTATTACGTATTCTTGCCAATACACAGCCCTACCTTATGAGAGTTTCCTTTGGCTCATGTACGGCTGGAATGACAGTTAATGAAAACTACAACCCAAATTAGATTCTATTGTTGCAGGTTTTTCAGCAAATGACTTGTCACACGTTAAAGTGCATTTGTTTTATTTCAGTTGTTGGGTGGCTATTCACTCGTATAATCAACCTAAATCTACCTAAGGAAGCAACATTAGTTACGATTAGTTAGAAAATGCGACAAAAATCAAAATGTAGGTTTTTTTTTAATGATATTTTGCCTTACATAGGCCCATTTTTGTTAAGGTCTTCTACTGCAGTGTGTAGGAAGAAATGATCAGTCTTTGTTAGTGACAAGAAGTCATATTATACTGGCATAATCCCTTAAAGATGTAGTGGAGTTTTGTGTCCCTCAAGAACAGTGGGTGTTCAGATATGCAGCCGAGGAAACGGCAGAGACTGAGAGCGTGAATTGAAGTGATACAGAGACAAATTGACCAGAGTGCTGGCCGGTCAGTGTCTGGTTCCCGTGCCAAGCTTTGTGTGAGTCTCTGTCCAGGCTAACAATACCGCCTCTTATATGGAGGGTTGTCTTGACTGTGGATGACCACCCTGAGGCCCTTTGGCATTTACTGAAAAAGATCACATTTTGAACACAATGGCCAAACGTGGAAGGAACATGCTGTATTTTCCAGCGATGGCTGGTCTTTTTCTCCACGCTGTTCCTTTGAAAATGATCTATATGTTAACTCAGCCATGACCTCATGACACGTCTCTTCCTGTTGCAGATTCTGGAGGTGCCGGTGACGGCGCGAGACGTGGAAAGGGAGAATCACACCCAGCTGAAGCGCTGGAAGAAGAACCGCGGAGAGCTGAATTTCAAATCCCCACCGAGGATGCACGGCGCTCGGATCGTCATGCTGGCCGAGCCGCCGAGGCGCCAGGACCTGCAGCAGAACCCCACCATCGTACTGGAGGTGCCTCAGCCCACCCCGCAGCTGAAGAAAGGAAAGGAGGAGAAGAAAAGCAAGAAGAAGAGGAGCAGCATAAAGAAATCGCAGCCCGTTGTGGTGATCCCTAATCCGTACTCTCTTCCCAGTGATCCTCCACCACCACCGCCACCCTCAGATCCACCGGCTCCACCTCTGGTTGCCAGGGAGATGCCAGAGACTGTGCCAGAGACTGTTCCAGAGACTGTCCCAGAGACTGTGCCAGAGATTGTGCCAGAGACCGAGCCAGAGACTGTGCCAGAGACTGAAACAGACCCACTTCACCAGCAGCAAGAGCCTCCTACAGAGCTTCCCCCTGCCAAAGAATCACTTCTTCAGCGATCCACACAAAGCCTTAGCAGCACAGACCAGGATACATACCTGTAACTCCACAGCAGCCAGTGTGTGTGTGTGTGTGTATGTGTGTGGACGAAGCACCAGCACCCTTCAGCCAATGACCAGCCAGCCTCGCCCATGGCCTATTACTCTAACTGGACTGTTTATTCATTTTAGACACCATTATGCCTATGATATTATTTGTATACACTAAAGCATCATTTGCATCGATGCTTACGCCATTTCTCCACGTGAAGCTGATGTTGCCTCCTGTTGTTGATGCTTGATGCTCTTATTCAGACCTTAGTATTCTGTTTGCAAGGGAGACGTGTCACTGAGTTATTGGGATCAAAGTCGTTTTTTCAGAGCAGTTTAAATGGGATTTAAAGAACAATGAGTTGCCATAGCTTATGCAGTTTTTCTATACATTTCCACTCAAATTCAACACTATTGAGTTCATTAGTAATACTGTGCAGCAGTGGACGACTCCATGTTTTCCAACTCCTTCAGCTATTATATTTCATTAGGGGTTTTGTTCACTAGAGGGCAGCGTGGTAGAGGTTTCATTCATTACATTCCCTGTTAGTAAAGCAGATCCCAGCAGGGATGGGATTCCTTTTAAGGACTTTGGGAGGTATTATTCTGACATTGAGCTTCAGTTTTTTTTCCTGTAAGGAAACTTGTGCATTTCATGTTTTATATTCTTAAATTTGAAAATCATCTTCCTGAATCCACGAGATTGAGTCACACCACACTGTGTCTTTTCCTACAAGCGCTATTTATTTAAGGAACAGTTTAAACATGACATTTGTCGCTTTGTGCATGCTTTGGTAGTGCACAAATGGTCACTTTTTTTTTTCCAGAGTCTGGTTTAACTCTAATATTGACTGTGCCAGGCACTTCCAGCCACTTTAGAGCAGCAGTAATTCACGTTACGTTAGCAGCAGAGAGGAGAGCACGGGACATTCCTCACTGTACGACACATTCCTGCCTTGATAAAAGCTAATCAGTCTAAAAGCTGTCACTCTTGCCAAATGCAATTCTGTATAATGTATGCATGTGTTTTCCTGTGACAGCGAGTGAGTGCAAATCACCTCATGGTGCTGACCTTCCTCTTGGCTTTGTGCAAATATCCAATTGGAATCAAGCAGATCTTGTAGTGTGAAGGGTCTGTGTTTTTTTTTTGTTTATTTTGCTAGAAGTTCCAAAGCAGATCAAGACTGTTGTTTTGAGATGACCTACGACCGCTACCTGTGACCAGGCGTATTAGCTGTTAGTACAGTCAAGAGGGATCAAGATTTCTTTGGGATATCTGTAGCATTTCTCTTTTGAAAATTTGCTAATTTCTTTGGGAAATATAACATATTGGACAATCATGTTTTGTGATGGTCCGAGTCTGTTTTCTAACTTTGATCACCATGATAAAAAGGTAAAGGGAGTTTTGACAAGCATAAGCACACGTGTAAGATGTGTTTGTGTATGTAATTAATATAAAAAAGTCTGTGCTAAAAAATGCATGTGTTGGGTCAGTTATAAAAAAGCAATGCGGTTTAAAAGGATAACATATTTTCAAGCAGCCACTTGCCAGTATGCAGTAGGTTTTTTTTAGTCGCTTATATTACGCACCTCACATTTCGCTGGTGTTATATTTTAATTTAATGCTCATTGTGTAGATACGACATGTAAAATAACAATTTGTTTTGTAATGAAATCTATTTTTCAATGTGTAATGCTGTATTTTATTGAGCGGTAACATAAACTGCAGAGGAGACATCTCTAAATAAACTGAAGTGTAGGTCAATACGGATTGGTATTATTTTACCATTCACGTTAGGATTCTAAAAGATATGTTGGGACAGTATACATCATCATCATGAGTTAAAATTTTGCAAAATAAATTTTTGTTTAAAGCCATCTTCAAACATTTTTTGTTGCATGTTTTATTGATTTCCATAAGTTGTGTAAGTGTCTTGTTTTCACCACTAGATGGAGCTCCAGAGTCATCACTTTGAACGTTATACTGTGGTTTACTTGCATGGTACTTTGGCACACTGGGGTGTCTAAAGGAACATCCTCAAGATGTGTTCAATTTGATTTTTTACTGTAGATTTTTTCATAATGTTCCACCACATTCAAAAAATTAATCAAGAGTTACATCAATTACATTTTCAAACATCAAAGCAGAGGATGTAAGCAATGACTGAATGAATCAAAAACACTGTTTTAAAACCTGTTAGACAGGCAGTAGATTCACAGCAAAGATTAGTGACATGACAAAATTATAGAAATACATTTAAACAGTTAGCATACTCAATTTTTGCTCATTGTTTATATTAAATTCAATATTTATCTGCACAGCAACATAAGTTAAAACTGCTGGCTTCTGTTATTTCTGAAAATAACCTAATATCTCATGTAATAAATGGACTGCATTTATATAGGGATTTATAGAAAGCGCTTTACAATTTGCCTCTCATTCACACACACACCGATGGAAGCAAGCTACCATGCAAGGTCACAATGTCAAGGACACATATTTTACATCGATGTTATTTGTGATGTTAGTTTGTTAAAATAAATTCTTATAACAACACACGAAGTTTTGTACACGTAGGTGTCATGGCTTAAAGGAATAGTCTGACATTTTGGGTGATATGCTTATTTTTTGTATTGCTGAGAGTTAGATGAGAAGATTGACTCTTCATAACTCTTATGTCTGTATGGTAAATATGCAGCTACAGCCAGCAGCCAGTTAGCTTAGCACAAAGACTGGAAACGCCACTTAAAGTGGCAGTAGGCAGTACCTTTTTGGCATCATTGGGCAAAAATTCCATAATAACTTTTCAGCATATTGTAATTCAAGTGTTCTGAGAGATAACTAGACTTCTGCTCCTCCTCATGGCTCTGTTTTCAGGCTTTAGAAAATCTAGCCCGTGACGGGAGACTTTGACCAATCACAGGTCATTTCATTGAGAGAGCGTTCCTATTGGCTGTGCTCCGGTCATGTGACCGGAACTTGGCGTTCCTTCACCAGATTTCACAATGGCGGCGGTGTCACAAACTTTCTCATTTTACAGCTAAACCGTGCACTACAAGATGATTCTGAAAACATTTGAGGAGAGAAATAGGCATTAACGTAACAGAATATTGATTCATAATTGATCAGCGCTGCCTAGTTTGATCATTTGGTCGGAGTTTGCGAGTAATTGACAACCGGCTCTCATGAACGGCAGCTGGACAGCGCACCTCAGGTCAGCTCTGACTAATTGTTTTCCTACGGTAAGTGAAATCTTGCAGATACCGTTCGGAGCACCGGAGGACACTGAGGCACATGATTTTTTTCAGGTTACCTGTTTCATGTACTACTGTCACGATATAGCAACCTTTTTATAAAAATAACTTTTTTTAATCGTATTTGCTCCAATCTCGCCTACTGCTGCTTTAAACACGTTAACACATATCTCGGTTGTTTAATATATTCAAAAAACATTGGATATGTGCTGTAAAATGTCTTGGCCTTAGTTAGTGAGCTTTAGTGGGGCTGGTAGGTGGATTGTGTCACCTTTTGACAGACTAGCTGTTTCCCCTGTTCCCAGTCTTTATGTTTAGCTAAGCTAACCGGCTGCTCACTCCATGGAGATACATATTTAACGTTGTGGTATCAATCTTCTCATCTAACTCTCAGCAAAAAAGCTATTTCCCGAAGATGTGGAACTTTTCCTTTAAAAAACTTTGAGAACCACTGGAAGTATAGTAGCCCAGTAGTTACCAAAGTGGGTTCTGGGGTTTTAGAGCTTCCTAAATACAGGCAGCTGTGGCTCAGAGGGTAGAGCAGGTCGTCCACCAATTGGTAGGTCGGTGGTTCGATACCCGGCTGCTCCAGGTCACATGTCGATGTGCCCTTGAGCAAGACACCTAACCCCAAATTGCTCCCGAAACCATTGCCATCGGTGTGTGAATGAGTATTTAGATCAGTTCCTGATGGGCAAAGTTGGCACCTTAGCAGCCTCTGCCATCAGTGTGTGAATGGGTGAATACTGACATGCAGTGTAAAGTGCTTTGAGTGGTCGGAAGACTAGCAAAGCTCTATATAAATGCAAGTCCATTTACCATTTATATCACTGTTAGTATAATGATGGAGTTTAGACTCTACAGTCAGTTTTCTTTTCCTCCACAGTGTAATTCTGCACTGTCAAATCTATCATTTCAGATGGGACTACATGGTACAAAATCTTATCAAATGGGAGTCCATGGTCTGGTGTATGTATATCTGTCTGGGTATTCTGCAAATGGAAAACAAAGATAGTGAAGCCACTGTAGGAGTGAATCCACTCATGACAAATATTTGACCTTTCTCCTCTAAGGCTTTTTCTTCAGCTACTACAACTCCCACCCTAAAAGGGTCATTCGTTCTCTCTCCTCGTTTCGACTAATAACAGGTTGCTATTCTTTTCTTAATTCACTGTTTGAACTGCCAAATGCCTCTTTTTCCCCACCTCAAGGTGTGGGATATTTGAAGGTTTTGCCTAAGGCTTGAAAGAGTTCATTGCAAATTGCTACCTTGATGACCTCAGAAAGCCTGCTAACTCGTTTCTAATCGTCCGGCAAGGCGTGAGCTGCAGCTGTTGACCTCTGGTCATCAGGGGCTCAGAGCGGTGATTACAAGAGAAGGCAGCAAGTCGCAAGTGATTTGGGAATCAATATCTTTACAATAGTTTTATATCATCAGTCAAACTGCAGGTAGGTTTGGTAGATATGAGTAATATCTCACATGAAAGAGAATACCTGTCAATAGCTATTAATCATACTTTCCCATTGTGTCATTCCAACAAGTCATTATGGACCATTACGGGCTGTGTTGATGTTTGCCCACATGAGGCACAGCAACAGTTAACTGCCTAGGTCCCAGAGGAATGCATGCACCGTCACGCTTTCCCTCTTTGCATCGGACACCTGGCCCTCTTTCAGTGCCACCGTGCCATTTACATCTCAAAGAGCGACGACCAAGAAGGCTCTCTCTGTGCTCCCTTCCTTACTCCAGAAATGATCTGATTTATCTCTTCATCAACGGAAATATATGCCTTTGGAGGGCCATCCCGCCTCTCTCATCCCCAGCTAGCCGATGTGGGAGAGGGAGCAGTAAAAAGAGAGACTTGTGATCCTCCGTGTGATCCCGGACCCAACGGACCCCTGTCACAGTGCTTGATTCATGTGATGCGGGTGACTTTCTCTCTGCTCCCATAAGCTCGGTGTGTTAAGGCGCAGAGGGGGTGGATGGCATAACGCAAAGCAAAGGCGCCTGTGTTCCTGAGGTATCCGATTCCCACGTTTGATGGAGCATGACAGGTTGGCTCAGGTCAAATTAAAAGGCCGCAGTAACAAATATGAGGGCAGACATTGTGATCGTCCGTGCAGGTGAACTTTCCGTGGCAGCGGGAATAAAAAGTTATTTATTGCGCCGAGGGAAAACATTAGTCTTTGTGGCATTAAGAGGGGGGATCCCCGTGCGAGAGCCAGGGTGGATAATTGAATCATCCCTGTGTTGTTCTTTCAGCGTGGACCTCTTATGTTCTTCTGCCAAAGGAAAAGCCCTCACCTTTATAATCCTCTCATAGCATTATGGATGACTGTGTTCTTTTCCCCCATTAGACCTTTAAAACTAATCATCTCTACAGCATTGTATTTGTCCTCAGTCTCTCACCCTGCCATGACAGCTTTTCCAGACATAGCTTTATAAATACTCTCCATACTCTGGCTCCTGTCAGCTATGTCTGACCACCCTAAACAAAGACTACTGTTAAAACATTAGCGGGCATTTATAACATCATTTAAGTCTGGAGCAGTGCCTGCAGACTCGGCTATTCCATCATGCACAATACACAAGGCTCTGTGTACCTTGGAGATGTAGTTTTGGCACCTATGCTGTTTCCACTGTATAATCTTGCTTCCATTTATAGTCTACTTAATATAAACGGTTAATACTTAGCTGGTAAATTTAACATAGAATAACAACCCAAAATCCTCATGGGTGCATTTAGCAACATGCTTTAAATGTCATCACAGTTCTCATTCCAGCTACTCCCAGAGGACACACACGCCCTGCATTAGGGACCGTATGAAAATGATTCGGGGCTGAACTTTATGTTTGACTCTGACGATCTTCGGGGTTATTATTATTGTTTGGTTGGACCCTCTCCTCCCCCCTAATTTCTCAACTCAACCCTGAATTTAAGTTTAATACGTTAATGAAACAATCATTTTTACAGATCACACATCAGGAGTGGAATTAGCAATAGCCAAAATTATGGCAAAAATACGTAATTCTGTTTTCAGGGGCACAAGCCAAGGGGCTTCAGCACCGTAAAACTTTTACAAGTTGGGATGTGTTGAACGTGCATTATATTATAGGATAGCAGAGTTCTGTTATAATGCTAAGTAAGGGATAATGTATGACGGTCATTGTTGTGAAATAAACCTCGACAGGGCGATTCGACGGGTTTATTTCACAACAATGACCGGCTCGCTGTACATTATCCTGCTCATTACACGGCTACTTTCTTAAGAAATCAATAATTTGACACAAAAATGGTCCGCCAGAGTCCGAGATTAGAACTGCGTTCATAGCAACAGTCTGTTATACATAGCAACGGTCTGTTATAAAGAAATAATGGACTGTAGAACACCATGATTGACCAATCAGAAACGAGTATTCAACAAAGTCGTGTAATAAGGCTGGATAAAGTGAAGGTGACTGTTGGCTAGTGGAAAAAATGGCGTGCCTTATAGAGAGGTAATGTTCAATCACTATTAACTATAAAGATCCACATCCATTATTTTTAAAAACTGACTTATTGGTCCTGCTAGCAACTAGAAAATAAAGCCCTGATACAGAGACATGAACTATTTTGATTTATAGCATACCTCATAAGGAAACGATAAAATAAAACACAAATCTGAGGCATGGAAAAGTAAAAAACTTCTATGCCCCAAGATTTTAGGTCATCCTCCCTTCAGCAAAAACAAACAATATCTCCACCCCTGCCTTTTTTGACCCTCTCTTACACAGTCCCTTAGCAGAAGTTAAAAACTACAGCCATTTAGTGGTTTTAGGGGGTTCAAATCACATGAAGCAACAAGGCCGTCTCTGTCAGGTGAGATCCAAACATGCGGGTTGAGTGGTAAAAAGGTAAGTGAGGCATAGTAATTGTGTCTGCTAATCACCTGCCCGCTGCTACGCCTACAGGATATTTTAGCTCTAAAACGACGGGTGTGTGGGGGTTATGTTGGGGTAAGTGCTGCACACCTGCGTGTCTGTCATACACCTTGAGGAGTTTTAGGCGTTTCATTTAATCTCCATCAGTTGTCCTCCCTCCCCCCACCCGCACCCATCCTCCTGACCTCTTAACCCTCTACATCCCCTGGCTCAGCAGTGCCAGAGGCAGGCGCAATTACGGCTGTGAAGTCTTGTCAGGTAAATGAAGCATAAGTTAAATTTTTCCTGACACTCTGTTGACTTGACTTGGTCTTCATTCCCTGCTGGTGGTAATTCAACTTTATCATATCCTTCATTGAGTTCTTTTTCACAGATTCCCTCCTTAATGAGGACAATGAAACAACCTGAAGTTACTGGGCCCCCCATTCACAGCTGGCTCCCCATTATCCCCTCTCTCTCCACCGGCTCCTGTCCGCTGCTTTTTGGGTGGCACTGATAATCAGTAATTAACAGAGCCAGGTAGAGAATTAGCCGTTAAATGGCTCTCTCTGGGTGTTTGTTTACTTGTGTGTGTGCCTGCGGAGGCTCCTGGCCGGTGGGTGATGAGTTACAGACACAGATGGTGGGCATCAGCAGGCTGGCCGGGGGCAGATTAGCAGCCTCCCGTGTCTGAGCAGCCCCGTCCCGGCCCGCTCCCACTCCCACTGAGCCCCCAGAGGAGTGCCTGTCTGTAACTCTACTCGCTTTGGCAAGCCTCATGTGTTGATGGAGGCCGACCATGGGCTTATCTCGTCTCATTCCACCATCAGCGGGCCTAGCAGGCTCGGGGCTCCCAGAGAGAAGGGGCGGGGGTGTCTGGTGGGGGGTGTCTGTGTGAAAACAGCCTTGTTTTGAAAAGGTAATGCTGTTGCCTTTAAGGGGCACCAATTTTGTAATTAGAAGTAACTTTACACCACTAAATGGAGCCTTATCTAAACGCATACTCATTTGCACTTTTACAGCATGGCGTCTAGGTGTTAAATCTTCCTTTTTTCATTAACTACTTAAGCCTTTTTATGATTCATAATCAAAGGTCTGGCTATAAGTGCTCATGTGTGGGATGGCGGCTGCCACATGTGCCACCTCCTTGGGGATGCGTTGGTAATCCCCTCTTCCGCTGCATGAAAAATGCCTACAGTGCAGATTTTGCCATGATGCCACATGCATGTTACACTGGACAGGAAGAACAGTTCAAACAGTGCAGGTCAAAGGTCAGCCAGATGCGATGCGCAGGAGGGGGGGAAACTGGGCAGCCTGTAGGTTAGCGTTGGGGGCCTGTTTATTTTATAAACAGTGGGAGCAGATTAGTATTGGAGCCAGGCTCCCTCAGCCATATGGGGAGGATGTCCTCTTGTGTTAGGAGGCTTTGTGTTCGTAGTCGGAGACACACAGTCACTGGCATCATTTCTGGTCACCACTAATGATGAGATGATGTTGTTGCCGATACACACGTGTGGACTCAAGGATGCATGGTCTGCCCCACTTCCATTCTGGGCATAATAGAGTATTGAATGATTGTATTAGTAGCGGCTCACTACCTTTGAGTCATTAGTGGTGTTGGCACACGCATGCCCTCATCACCGCTTAGCTGGGAGGTAAAAACAGGAAATGGACGGACCCCCCCACAACCTCAGCGCCAGTCTAATGAATCCTACTCGAAGATGTTTGTGTGTTGCTCATCGCCTGAAGACACACAGCCCCTTCCTGCCATTGTTTGGGGTTTTTGTGAGATGCAGTGGCAACACAGTCACTATGATGACTCCAACTGTCATCGCCCAGCTGGACTGATGGGTCTCTTTCGACACTTCAGGATTTATGCAAACACCCCGTTGTTTGATGGTTTAAATGCTGTCGCCCAAAGCACCTAACTGTACCACCAATACATATATTTGAGGATTGAAGGCCCCCAGTGGGAAATCAAACCCCGAAACCTGGACACGTTTTATTTGTGCGTACCGATCGACCGTGCAGAGCACCGCTGGCTTCCGATCAAAATCCAAATAAAAGCAACAATTTCAAAACACCATTGCCATAATTTATCAACCTTCTAGCTGAGAAATGTTTTCTTGGCTGGCTGCTGAAAACGGCTCCCGACAGTGATGCTGTCAGACAGATGAACTATTTCACTGTGCCAGGACACTGCAGGGCTGCTGACAAGCCAGCTGCAGGGAAACTGAGCTTAAGGGTTTGTGCGTACGTAATCTACTGTAGTCATTAAAACTCCTTGCTGAAGCATCAGTAGGTCCAAACTTTTGTCTGACGTACGCTCACAGCCCAATCAGATGAGCTCAAGTGTCCCCCTCATTGACATCACTCACCATATTCCAATAAGTTCCTTTAAATGGATTTGGTAATTAATTGTCTTATTGCCACTTCATCAGAACAGTAATAAATGAACAATAATCTACCTTTATGTCAGTCTGAATGCTCCTGTTGGTGTAATGATTGAAAGAATCAGCAGCGACTGATGCTACATGTAGAGACGTGTTGTCATAGTTGTGGAGCCACTTTTTGGTTTCTTCTAAATCAGACAGTACAGATTCACAAGTTGGAGCTGAAGCTCACAGCTTGTGTGTTATACAGACCAGATGAGCAGAAACCTGAGCGTTGCAGAGCAGGAACCATAAACCTAACCAATAATTTTGATGTTCAGCTATGTAGATGGGGCCTCTCTAAAAGAACTGGCCCTGGAGTCCAGTACTGTGAGGAAGACAGGCGTACAGCACTTGAGAAGGGTAGATATACTGTACAGCCTCAGGAACACAAAGCAGGTTTGTTTCCCATGGAAAGAGCTCGAGTTTGGCTTTTCTGTTATTTACAATGAGACGTGGGGATGAAACAGCGGCTCATGTGTCAGCACAGAGGGTGTTGTGTCTTCAGAGCTGCACGGACAAAGCCCCTTCATCTCCAGGTCCGGGGTATGATTGAGGAGGATCAGGGCACAGCGGTGGGACTTGTTAACACTATGGACCGCTGGCCGCAGGTTTCAGTTTTAGCCAGCGGGCTGGATCTGGTCGCTAAATATTGTTGGTTTATACCGGATTACGACTCACAAGGATTGATTGTTGATTAATTCTGTTATGCCAGCTCATTCTTTATGTCCATGAAGGAAGTAGCAGATTGTTCAGCTGCAGGACTCTTTAAACTCATAATCCTAAATATATGCACAAGTCTTATAGATGCACGCTATTACAGGTAACACAGGTTTCTTTATGTAGCACAAAAAAGCGTCAATTGAGATGGTGGTTCAGAGAAGGATGAGGCTGGAAAGCAATAGTAACAAGGATTTAGAGAGTTAAAGGTGCTATTAATAACATTGATAACATTCAGCCACTAGATGTCGCATTCTCCCTCCCCTGTTCCATTTAATTTTACTTCACAACAAGTCGTTGCCAGGCACTTACCATCAGTCTCAGCCATTTATCCGTTTTTTCCACCCTAACTGACGACCCAGAGATACCAACATCGTTTTACTATTGGCTCACAAGCCTTGTTAGAAGTGGGAACCAAACGTCAGATATCTTCCACAGAAATAAACAAAACATTCATTTTGGATCCGCCAACATTTTTTTAAATGATTAATTCACAATAGTTTGTGGGGGGGAAAAGTCAAACTTTTATTCGGCACCATCTAAAAGCTTTTTTTTTATATTCGCCTAAATAAAAATGTTATTAATAAGACCTTTAATGGACCTGCATTCAGCTCACCCTCACTTTTGATTGTTCTGTCTCTTGTGTTCACATAAATCTGTACATTGTAAATTTGTAGCACATCATATTAAGCAGTCACCACTATAATATTATAGGTCATATCATACTAAGATGCGTTAACATATATTTCAAAAGGAAATATATTAACTAATTATCTAATTAGAGAAACTTTGCCACATCAGTAACCTCTGAACTTTACTGTAATGAAAATAAAAAGCCTCTTCACAGGATTAAATATCTCAATGAAGCCACATAAGAGCACATCTGGAGTTTGGGCTTCAGCTATAAGGTTTTGTTCATGCATTAATATGAGCTCATCTTGCCATATCATAAATCTTGCTGCGGCCATGATTGCATATGTGCGCTGTTGTCACCTAAACTCAACCCCAGACTTACATCTGCTCTGGGGCCTCAGATCATGATAGATGTGAGAACATGATTGCTGCACATGAGAGGAAAGCACTAATTCTTAATCACTGAGAAACACATGAGCAGATGAGAGAGTCAGAGATACTTTATTGAGTTTACCCTTTTGCATTTAAGTGCAATTATAAGGAGCCCTAACAAGTAGATACAGTGCGTTGCTTTTTTATTAACTAGCAGCTGAGCAAGGTCACATGTGATTGCACTTTTTCAAAGAAGTCCTTCATTTCTGCTATCTGATCTGTGCTTTTGAATGAAGGTTATATGAGGAGGAGGTCGGCCCTGGAAGAAGGATGCATGAGGGAGTGGGGCCCTGAGAAAGAGGAATTATGCCGGGATGGCGTGCAGTCCGCGCCGGCCATGGAGATTAGAATGGAGAGGAGAGAGCAAGCAGGCGCTGCCAGCGATAACAGCAGGAAAGATAATAAAGCAGAAGGTGTTTCCTGTGAGTGTCCCCTCAGGAAAAGTCCTCCTCCATCCACTACTGTGGGTTTATTGTGGATTCTAGATGCCGGCTAAATCCTCGGGCACCATCTTGAACTGATTTGCTGTAGGCTTGCAAATCAAATAAAACTTTACTGATCTTTGTTATCACAGGAAGGGAGGGGGTGGTACATACTGTACATACAGATGGATATGCAAGCATACAGTATACACATGTAAGCTCTCAAGATCCTATTGTGTATGCTATCCTTCACCCCAGTCAAGACAAACAATGGCCTTGGCTCCTCACTGACTCAGATGGTTGCCCGTCCCGCTCCTATTAGCTGTTGTCCGGATGTTCCGCTCCTCTCGCTCTGGAGATGAACTCATGTGTGATTCAGCTTTGGCCTCTCCAGATGTCACAGGTGCTCTCAATTTCATCACAAACTCAAGATGCTCAATCACGTTACTTCTAACTCCTGTGAACCCCCATCACAGAGAAACGTCACCCCCAATAGTCTTTAAAATTTCAGCCCCGACCGGAGCGTGCTGAGGAGAGCTTTGTTTGGCGGTGCTGTGTTTCCAAGCTGTTGGTTCCAGTTGAAAGAACCAAAGCATGCCCCAGCTGACTTTTAATCACCCTCACCGAGGCACTGGCTCAGTCACAGAGAGTAGCAGGCCTGTAATTAGATGACAATGGGCCCCTCTCTGAAGCACATATTGATGGCCACAGAATTATTGATCAAAGACATGGCACAGGAAGAGTAGGGGGGGCAACAGGCCTGGTATAGATGTTTGGCTGTGTGAGCAACAGGTGACATATTACAGGCCTGTATCTAGCTCTGGCCTGCTGTGAATAATTATATCTTAGAGAGAATGTGCCACCCAGGAAAAGCTATGCTGGAAGAAAGAAGTATAATAGCAAAGGACCTTTGAGATTAGATGAAGATTAGATGTGATGGAACGGACGGTGCAGAGACAATACTAAAAGTAAGCTGTTAATACTGGATAGTATACCCTGAATTGACCACTAAGCCCCGTCCTCCTTCCTTAATTTTGGTATGCCTATCAGGCTTTACGCTACCACACATTCTCACATGGCACATAAGTCAGTTTACAATGATAAAGTGGCAGATTTACAGCTCAAAATTCACTTTTGAACCAATAGGGTCCTTTATTTCGGACAGAGGTAGACAGAAGCAGGCTTTTTAATTATATCCGACTAAAAGACATGAAATGATGTTGATGATGCAGATTTGATCAGATGTAGCTAGCTAGTGTATAACGTTGCCGAGTTAGTTTAGAGCGTCATCTCCGGCTTACTTTATCGTTCAAGCTCACTCATTTTAAAATAAATGTGGTGGTTACATACATAGGATAATGCTAAAAGACTGAGGCTAAAGCTACATGTCCCAGGTGAAGAGTAAGCATCCTTACCAGTTAATGATCTGTGTTCTTGTATTGAAGTGTTGTCTTAAGCTGGGTTTCCAACAAAGGTTCCCGGGCCACTGTTGTCTGCATTTCCACCGCTGTCTAATGACCTGCGAAGATTAGGCAAATTATTTGCTTTTTCAAATTAATGAAAGACCAACATGACATGGCATGTTAAACTAGTCCTGGTTTTATAAGTAAAAATGCATTATGAGACTATAAATTCTTTCTAGCATAACCCTGTTTGGATGCTAAGCGCACATACTTTAATTTATGCTTTAGCATTAGTATTTTAACTTTTAACATTACATGAATGTGTTTGGCGAATGTAATGCTGTCTCAGATAACTACAGTTATTAGTAGTAGGGTTGCTTAACTTAGTGCAACTTCACTAAATTTATTGAAGAGCCGGACAGAGCTGTTACATTACCCTTCACTCTCATATAGCCTACTAGCCTATAGGACTGTGATTTGACCAAAACTCCGGTGTCTCCCCTGTTCCCTCCGGCCGCGGTCGGGAGGCTGAGGCAGGAAAAGCCAACACTAGGATCAGCAGTGATTCATGGAGAGACCTTTGTCTGGTCAGCTAACATTACTACCAAGCAGGTGAAATATAGAGTGATATTGTGGTTTTAGCTGACGTGTGTCACGTCACTGTTTTGAGCGATGCTCATTCATGTCTATGTAGAGTGAGCAAGCGCGAGCCCGACGCTGACTTTCGTTGACTTAACGGCCACAGGTGTCGCTGTTAACAAGCATTTCTGACAGCTAGCTTAAATACCGACAGAGTAGCCAGAAACTTTCAAACACAATACAGAGTACAAAATGTGCACTTTTCCTCTCATAATGAACAACAACGAAGTATATTATATTCTTAATAACATGTGTTTGCAACTTTATAGTGCTTTGTGGACGTTATTTACCTTTAAACAGGGGAAATAGTGAGGGAGAGGGATGAAGAAATCACACATGCAGCTCTGGCCTTCACTCGCATCTGTCCCCCTGCTGGAGCCCCGAGGCATTACCAACAGATCAACGCACCACACAGATAAAGGATCTGCATCACCTCTCTGCATTATTCCTCTTTTTCTGTGTCACTGCATCTGTGCTGCATAGTCTCAACCAGTGTTGATACACAATTACATACAACAAATAAAATGACACAGTAATAGCTGAGACAACAAAGAACTTAGCTTTTCTCCAAAAAGTAAATGAATTACGCCTGAAAATGAATTATTCTCGTCTGTCACAGTAGCATGAAATACTCCTTGGCTATGGAAGTAATAGTGGGTTAGATTATTAGCTTACTATAGGTAGAAAGCTAGTTGGGTGGCCATGCTAACATTTGCAGTTTACGTGAAAGTTCGCTATTAGTATACTTTTTTTTAACTTAAAATGAGAGTATACTTTCAGTTTACTTTTATGTACGTAATTTTTTGAAAGTCCAAGTCAAGTTTCAAGTTTTTAATTCAATTGTTTTGGAAAGGCTAAAAGAAGATACCACCCGCCAAACTCTTTGTATTGTACTGCAGACTCATAGCCTACTCATCACTCATCACAGAAATCTAAAGCTTGACTGTGTCATGGTTGCTAAGCTACGATGGGAAAATCGCTGTTTTGCGGAGGGGTTTAGCAAACGGTCAGTCAATCTTCAGAGATGCATGAGCTGTGGTCACATACTAATAACTTGAGTTCCTTCATTCATACAAAGCAATAACATTTAGCTGTATGTTATCTGATACTTGAAGGGATTTACTAAATTGGCCGTAGTAAAGTGTCCTTTAACTATTATAAATCCCACTTAGAGTTACATCAACGTGACCTCTGACCTGTCTAGCAAAATCTCATCAGTTACCACTTGTTCCGCAGTCATACACGGGCCAGAATGTGTAAAATACAGTAGCTCATTCAAGTATGAATAATCCAGTGTTGGTTCGATGAATCCAGCGGCGGCTGCAGCACACGTGTGTTAGTGATGCGTAATGAGGCCCGGACCCTGGCGAGGTGGATGCGGTCCAGCTGGGGCTCCACCTCTCTCCTCCCCTGGCCTGCCTGCTGCTTCAGATAGCACTCTGATGTCATGGGAGAGGCTGCGGAGGCCCTCGTCACCTCTGAGTGGAGGTGAAAATGTCACAGGTTGCAGATAGTTGAGTGGGGGGAGAGAAAGAAATATGCAACAAGGCTCTTTCTCTCAGCCCTGCTTCCAAATTTATTCATTTAGCAGTCATGAAACTAAAAGGATCCAGGTTTAAAAACTACAATATCTTTCCCTCTGATTCCCTCAGGATGTCTTGAGAAAGCTGTGTGTAAAATATGTCTCCACATGAATTGCATCATATGAGATGCCGTGTGTCTGATGGGTGTGTTTGCAGCTAAAAGTGTAATAATGACTGGTTGTATGCAATACAGCTCTGTGTTACAGACCCAGGGGCCCTTCAGGAAGTCATAGGAACTGGGATTCCACTCGGTGTGACGACAGTAGCAGCTTGCCCAGCCGCTCACACTGTACTCTGCTGATTACTCCTCTATTTGGAGCTTCGGTTTACAGTAGTGAAAACCTTTCTCAAGGTCCAGGAAGCGACTTTATGGCTCTTCTGATTCACACCGTGACTAATCCGGTGTTTTGCAGGAGAGGAGCTAACAATCTTTGGCAAAGAAGGAGAGTCTTTTCCTGGGAGACTGGCAACGCAGAGACGTAGTGTCTCACATGAAAGGCTTTTGAAGTGTCCCTGCTTTCACCTCCCACACTGTGGGATACCATACATACGCTGTATCCCCTCTCATACATGCTGACACAATTATCCCCCGGCAATTCCCCTGCTTTATAAAATACATGTTGTTTTGGTTGATGCTCGCTGTCTGCAGGCCTCGTGCCTGTGGATAAAAGCTAGTGGTTTCTTCCTTTTCTGCTTTTATGTGGGAAAGGCACGTGCGTTTAGATCGTCCGACCTCTGGCTCGAGTGTATTGGGTCCATTTTATGTGTTTTGCTCATGAATGGTATCCCCCTATAAACTCACATACTAGTGGTTTACACATCCCTCCGCTGCTTCCTCTTATCCTTTAGGTATTTTTGGTTCAGCTAAAAAAACCATCACCACCCACCACATCTATTTTATCTTTGTTGAAACCTTGTTGTTGTTTTTCATATACAAAAGACAGTGGAGTGATAAGAATTTATAACATAATTCATAACTTAAAGGTGCTCTATAGCCTATGATATCAGAGCATTAAAATAGCAGCAAACAACTAGGCCTATTTGCTATGTAAAACGGGAGTAATGTCTACCTGAGCAGAGAATGAAGTATGTTGTAATCTGAGCTTTGTTGACATAGTGCATGTTCACACATGTGAGCGTGCCCCACTGGCTAGCTCATGGCTGCCGTTCTGCACTGCTCTCATATGGCAGTTATAGCTACTGTCGCAAGCTACCGTCGCCATGTTGAGAGCTGTGCAGGGACAATAGAAATGCTCGCTGAAAGTCGCTACAGGGTTAGTTGTACTTTGCACCTGCATGGATGTCCTGTCTGTCAGTACTGGCAGCTCAGATAAAACTAGGACTGCGACAAATTAATATTTTGCTTATTAATCAATCTGCAGATTATTGTCTCCATTAGTTGATTAATAAAGTTTTATATAAAATGTAAGAAAATAGTGAAAAATGTCCATTATACTGTAATTTCCCAGAGCCTAAATAAGTGACCTCTTCACATTATAGGCCTTGTTTTGACCAACCTACAGCTTAAAACCCAAAGAAAATCAGTTCATTATCATATATGACAAAAAAGCAACAAATCCTCAGATTAGAGAAACTGGAATCATATATTTTTTGGCAATGTTGCTTGAAAATGACAGGAAAGTTTAATCAAATTAAAACAGACATAATGCAGCACACAGGTTTGTGTCCTGGCTGTTGGGTAATGATACTACAGTCTCTCCTTCACCCTGCTGTGTCTCTCGTCTCTTCCTCTCCATAGCTGCTCCCATTTTCTCCTTATGAAAACAGGAAGAGGTTGTGTTTGGAGAACCAGAGCCTGAGGAGTCAAGCCGTTCACCACTGACTGACCGTAGTCTTTGTATGTGTGTCTGCGTGTGTGTGTGTGTGCGTGTGTGTGTGTGTATGCATGCCAGGATAATTGCTTTCAGTGAGCCCCTGAATGCCTTCGCCCTGTTTCTCCAGCTCTTCAGAGATCGGCACTATTTGCTTTGGGCATTGTGCCCCAAAGACAACATCTTAAGCCTTGTGGACGTGACGAGCTACCTGAAACATGCCGCTGCATGTGGACCTCGCACACATGACCGTATTACCAACTCACATGCAAAGTGTGAGCAAATATCTGCATGCTCACATGGACATTTTTCACTTGTTAGACATCATTTAATACTCATTCCCTGCACGAGGCTCAACAGGTGCTTTCCTCTGGTCCAGCAGAGGCTTCTGCGCTGTTGGGATGTGCAGAAATGTGAGCGCAGCAGTGCAGGCTGCAAGCTGGTGAAGCCTGATCTGGTGGGGATTAGAGGTGAGCTGTGCCTCGCCCGTTCCCCTCCCAGCAGGAGCTGTCATGTCGGCCGTGGCGTCCCGCTGCTGAGCTTCGCTCCCATTGGGTGTGGGTCAGGGGCCAGCGTCAGGTCACACCACTGGCTTCTGCAGCTTTTACCGAGCATGCCCTCCTCTTACACAATGACAGCCAGCGTACATGCGATCTGACAACCCACGCCTGAGCAACAAAAGAAAAGAGGAAGGCTGAGGCCATTCATGTACAGTGCTGCTGGACCGTATCGGTCTGGTCCTTTAATTAAAAACTGAAACATTTTTTTATCACTAGATTTTGTTTTGTAATTCTGAGTTATTTAACTGCAAATATTACATATTATATTTAGCGTCTAGGAGTTGCTGCAAAGTTGCACAACATTTCCATGGAACATGCACAGCAATGCAACCTAGCTTGGTAGATAATTGCACGCTGGTGGTATTTTGTCTGATAAGATGTTCCTCTGTGAAAAGTCAACAGGCCTCCTTCCTTTTCTGCCCCATGGTGCTTGTTAGCTGTGGAATTTGGTGGGTCTGTCCACGAACAATCCAGGTCAGATAGACGCTGAAGTGGAATGAGAGATATGTGGAAACTCCTCAGAGTTATGCATGGGAAGCATCGATGTATGGAGAGGAGTCAATGTGCAGGATGAGGATATATCAGAGGGTTAATGTGCGGCATTTTCTGGTCAAATTTGTGGTCCGTTTGTTTCTGTGAGCCCCCTCTAAACAGCCTTCATTGACAATTTTTTTGTGAGTAATTGAATGCGTCATATCCAGCTATACAGATGGCTGTGGTGAGAATGGGTTGATCTGCAGGGGCAGCTGGCTGTAACTTCAGAGGCTTTCAGTCATGACAGACAGCAGCTGGATGGCAGAAAGGAAATCTCAGCGTCTGCCTTTGAGACTTGCTGTATCTGATCTAAAGAGGAGACTGCCTGGCGTAGCGTCACCTGAAACAATAACAGCAGCGGTGGCCAGGCTATTAACAGAACCGTCCGTGCCTCATGGGCCAAGTACTGCCTGCTCCTCCTCTACTGTATTCTCATTTACAATGTAATGCTGTAATCCTTCCTGAAAAATTTATTATGAAGACTATAAATCGTTCCAGGCCTGCCTCTCATTTCCCCCTTTAGCAGTGCAGCTGGGAAGTTCCTCTTTCCCTTTTTCCTCTGCCAGAACAGCAAAGTGTTTATTCTGATGCCCCTGATGGCCTCTGGTGCTCCTGTGCTGCTCAATAACTCTGAGTCCAAGAAGCCAAGCTCCTCCAACACACTGGGTCACACCTTTGACCCATATTCTGCCTTGTATTCCTGCCGGAAAGCTGATGGTGTTGAAATCTGTTTGATTTTGCTGATGTACAGATGGCAATTAACCCAAGACTGGAGCCTGATAAGAACTATCCTGCCACACTCGGCCTACACGATATCCAGAGCATTAATATAGCATCAAACAACTGTTTGCTATGTAAAGATATAGAGGAGTAATGTCTACCTGAGCAGAGAATGAAGCTGTTTTCCCTCTGTGTGTGTTGTAATTTGAGCTTCTCCGTGCTTTGTTGACAGTGCCGGGCTAGCAGCACGTACATGTTCGTGCATGTGTGGCTAGCTCACAGCCGCCGCTCTACACTGCTCTCATACAAGGTTACAGCTTTCAGTTTGCATTGTTAGTGCTTTTAGGACCGTTAGCTGCAAGCCACTGGCTCGCTGTCGCCATGTTGAAGGCATAGACTGTATATAAGAAGTGGATGTAGTCACCTTGACGTCACCTATTGGTTTGTGGACTGCCGTTTTGAGATCGGCATTTTAGGCTGTCGCCATGTTGGCTTTTTGCAACCAGAAGCAACACAAGAGGGTGGAGCTAAGTACAACCGAATGCTGAAAAAGACATTTTTAGGTGACCAAAATATTAATATTAACTTTCATGAACTTAAAACATGCTGTGAAAGGGTTAAAGTAAGTAAAGTAAGAGGAAAACACATCTTTCCATGAAGTGTCAAATTCTAATTTGCCAATACTTTTGGTTGATACTTTGGTTGATAACAACATACCTGCAAAACTAAAGACTTTCACATTAGCCTCAGCTGTCCTTTGTGTTTACTGCTAAATAGCCAAATTAGCATGCTAACATGCTAAACTAAGATGGTGAATATGAGCAACATTATCCCTGTTAAACATCAGCATGTCAGCATTGTCATTGGGAGCATGTTAGCATGCTGAAGTTAACCTATAGCTCAAGGCCTCAAGGTGCAGCCTCAAAAGCTGTCGCCCTCTTCCTTTTGTTTGTTTTTATTGAATATCCTCCACTCTCTAATTTGTCCTTTGACTGATGTTTTGGTTGCTATTCCCACCTTTTTAATTGATCTTATTTTGACACTCCCTCAAAGGTCAGAGGTCAAACCTGAGTAATGGAATCTATTGCCTATAGTGATTGCAGGGTGGACCTGTTGACCCGGGCATTGTCTGCGTCAGCCTCAGGTTCAATAGCCTGACAGGTTGAGGTGAGCACGGTCAGCGGCGTTCTGTCACTTACTGCTCTCTGAGGAATGTTACATCCGCACAAATGCATGCCTGGAAGGGGCCCTTAAAAGCAATAGAGTCTAAAGTCAAAGTGTGGCATAAATTTGACCAAATTCCTTCGCCTGACGTGGTCAATTATGTTGTTGTAGTTGTTCTACAGAGGAATTTGTGATACAACGAGTGTCATGACACGGTCACGTTAGAGCTTTACCTACTACTTGTCTGTATTATAAACAGTAATATCCGCTGATTTAAATAGTGCTGAAAGAATATAATCATGAAAGGAAAGCGTTGGTCTTTCTTATGTATGCAAGCACAATTTATCACCTAAGGGATTTGTTCTTGGGAGGGAAGTTCCTCCAGTCCTGAGGCAGCAGCGCTGATGATAGCTCAACCAGCTGAGACGTTCAGTGCTCGTGTGCTCACTTAAATCTTTCCTGTTTGTGTCTTGATGCCTTGAACTGATCCCCACTGTGGCTTCTCCCTTTTTTTTTTTATTAATGGCACTTCAAGAGTGCCACACAGGAGCAAAGGTTCATTCTCATGCAAGGTCACGCCATATCTGACATCTATCCACAAACAATGTCCAACACAATAGACTGTCGCTAGTTTCTCAGAGTTCAGAGAGATGCCTTCCAGTTGACTAGCTGACCACAGGAGAGTTCAACCTCCAGACCCTGTGTGGTTTCCTCCGCCTGGCCGTGGAGAATACTTCACCACCTCCTGTTTACGCTTGACACTGGAGGCCAAAGAAAGTGATGGGGACCAGGGGAGAAAAACGCCTCGACGCAACAGGGGGGCACGCACGCGACAGCCTGTTTTTAGCCTGGAGTCATCCTGCTATTGTGGGTGCTTTACCCAAGAGGTGGTACAGAGAGGTCCACAGAGGAAGAAACCAAGCAGCACAGAGCAATCAGCGCCTGCAGACCGGAGCTGATGAAGGATCACGTCTGCAAAGAAAAAAAGAAAGCCACTCTGACCTCTGTGAGCCTGAAGGCAGCCGCTCTACACTGTAAAACATTCCCAGCAAGACAGTTCATGTAACGCATGGCATTCAGAATGCATGGGTGAGTTTCAGTGTATATTTAGTATCATTTGATTCAAGCGGACAGATTGGTGTGTTGAAAATGCAGATGTAAAAGAAAGAAATTGAGATAAGAGTGGAGATGTGTCATATTACATCTTTAAAAGAAAGCTTGGCTGAGGTTGCCCTATTGTTTATTGTGTGCACTTCCAAATTTTAATCAGCAAGAGTGCCAAATGAGGGGTTTGTCTGGCTGTATTGTCTGGGGAGGAGACGCAGGGTGTAAACCTGTGTTTAGTATATGAGAGGTTGGTCTGCACTGGGAGACAGATTTGACCAGTGCCCTCCTCTCCGCTTCAAGGAGGTCCGGCTGATGGATGGGCTCTAATCAGCAGCAGACAGACCTGCCACAGGAAACATCTCCCCATCACGTTTACGGAAACCAGCACTCCTCCAGAGACCCGCTGATAGCCACAGAGGGAGGGAGAGGGGGAGGGAATCCGAAAAACAATCGGATTCTCCCTCATTTTCTGCAAAGAAAATCAGCAGACTGTCTACTGTTCACTGACCAGCATATGATCTACAGGCCTGCTGCCAAATGGCATCCTTGAACAATACAGCAGCACGTAGCTTGATTAACTTGGAAACAATTATTATTTTGGGAATACGTGACTTGTTGATTTCCCACTGCATTCTGTCTAAAATTCGGACAACTCTTCAAGCAATAGTTCAACATTTTGGGAAATATGCGTCTTTGCTTTCTTGCCAAGAATGAGATGAGAAGATTGATACCAGCCTTGTACGGTAAATATGAGGCTACAGCCAGCAGCCGGTTAGCTTAGCTTTGCACAAAGGCTGGAAGCAAATAAGCGTATTTCCCAAAATGTTTAACTCATCATTTAAATCTTAAAGATTAATGGAAACAAAGGTCCATTTTCTATGTCATTGTAAATCAAGCAGCAGGTTCTTATGCATTATGCAGGGAGGATGTTGAAGCCAAGATAGGGATCCTTGAGAGGCTTTAGCATGTTTAAGGGAGTTTCACCATGGATGTAAAAAGAGAACTGGATACAGCGTTGCAGGCGACTCCCGTTCATTCCTATGAGAGTTGCTCATTAGCACACAAAGCCAAAATGGCACGATTGCCGAGTGATAAATCACCTGGATCATTCGGCGATCTTTCGCATCTATTGGGCCCATAGAGCAGACGCAGTGGTGTTTCTGTAACTCTGCCTCCCAGCCCTCGCTCCAGCCTCGGTCTGGGGCTCATTCACATGAACGGAGGAGGGAAAATAACTCTGGATTCAGCTATTAGTGCATCTTACAACTTTAAGGACCTCATGATTTAAATAAGGGCTATTCAAGTGTTCGTACTGGGAAGTTGTTTCACCTCCAAAAAAATTATCCGCTGAGTTACAGACGTCTCTTTCCCAATGTAAGTCTATGGGGAAAAGTATTTTTGGACGCAATGGTGATGGACACGGAAGTTGTAGTACCATTGTTTGGCCGCTACGAAAATTTGATTCAAAGCCCGGCGTACTTCCTGGGGAGTTGCTCCAGTAGTGCTTAGACGTTCCCTGCCTCCATTCATACCATGTTTGCTTGCTAGTGTAACTAAATGATAACCTGAGCGAGGGTTGAACAGGTAGCATGTGTTACTTTAAGTAAGTGTATCTTCCCTGCTAAGCCCCCTCCTCTTCATGTGTGTCTACGGGAAGCACCTGACCTGTCGGATTTTGTTATGCGCTTTGTGTCCTACCCAAAGGGCTTTTCTGCCTCTGACAGGTGAGGCTTTTCTCCTGCGAGACAAATCCCCCACCACCCCTAAAATCCCCCCATTCCCTGCATGTCCGGATGAGTAAGGCGATGAGTCGCCATTCGCTTAACGTATGAATAGACCGATCAGTCTGCCGTGTTGGAATGCCGAGCGCTGTTTGCCTTTTGGGCCAGTGAAAGCCTGTCACTGCGCATTGTGGTAGCAGAGATTATCCCTGAAAAGAGCCTGGGTGTCCTCCTCTCTCTTCCTCCTTCTCAAACTCTCTGACCTTGATCTTGCTGTCGACCAGCCTCCTGCCCTCTGCGTGGACCCATGCAGTCACACTTGCACACATGCGAGGGGGAGAATCTCCCACCCTTTAATCACAGAGGTTTCAGTGTGACCGCGATTAAAAGGTTTCCATTTTTCATCATAACTGAAATTTGCAAATTGTTCAATCAGATATCATTTGTATTTCCTTCAGCACAATTTTGCATCTCTGTTGTAAAGTCAGTGGTCTGTACAGGCTCTCAAAGTGAAGGTAAGAGAGCAGGTTTGGGCTTGCCCTCTCAGACCTAATCCTAAAGGCCCTCAGGGTTGTACCCACCTTAACCATCTGTTTAAAAAAAACAAAACACTCAGTTTCCATGATACTTGAGAAAACATACACCCAAGTTCCTCAATTTACAAATGAAATACCTCAAATTTGTACTCTAAATGCAACACAAAGTGGGATCTTTTGAGAGGAACCTGTAGAGCAAGGGTCACGCGCAAGGACACCCCTCGTTGTTGAAGGCGTACCACCCTAAACAAAGGCCAACAAAGGCAGGAAAGGGCTGAGCCGTTGAACCCTACACCCATTGCATCAATCGTATGCATAGTGTCAGTGCAGTATGATGGGTAACGCCGTTGAATGTTTTTCCTGTTTCTCACTTGGGGTCTGCAGTGCAACGTAAACACTCTCATAATCACTCGCTGTGATGTGGATGTTTGGACATCAGAAATGAAAAGGTGTGACTAACTATACAGTTGCGGGAGGCGGCTTATTGGATGGAGGCCACTGTCACACACTTTGTTCCTCTTGGCTACAAATAAAGGAGGGAGGGTTCCTGGTTTTTTAGCCAAAATGGTGAACACTTCCCAAAGAATTCCTAGTATTGCACTCATAAATTTGCACATTTGAAAAATAACGTAAGTTAAAAAAGAGACCTGAAAGGTCTTATTGATAACATTTTTATGTAAAAAAATAAATAAATAAATAATTATTATGATTGTGAATTAATCATTTAAAAAATGTCGGTGGGTCCAAAATGAATGTTTTGTTTATCTCTGTGGAAGATATCACCATAGTACCTATAGTAAAACAACGTGGGTATCACGTGGTATCTCTGGGTCGTCATTTAGTGTGGAAAAAACGGATAAATGGCTGAGATTGACGGAAAGTGCCTGGCAACGACCTGTTGTGAAGTAACTGAATGTTATCAATATCATCAATAGCACCTTTAAATGAGACCTTCAAATACTAACTCTCAACCCCGCACACAACCCGACAGCTGCAGGAAGAGGACAGTTTCGTCAGAATATCAGTTTTTGACGACTCAGGGTTGCTAACATGGTTAACCACATTGAGGCACAGTAAACAGGCACAGTATACGTGATCAGTTGCAGGCAAACATAACTGAAACTCAACAGCATTGCTCCACTGCTTTGTGAACGTGCCCGGCTGTCACAGTTGGACATAGGAGATCATATTTCGAGATGGTTCTTCCAGATTGTTCAACAGTGTTACGGCCATATGGGAGCCATGCATATAACGACAAAGATTTGTGGTAAGGCATGAGATCAAATCATATTTCATACTTATATGTCAACATTAGCCACAGCTATTCCTTACGCTGTACTATACACTACTGATTCATGTGCAGTATCATATTTTGATCCTGTATATGGATTAGTACTGTATATATGGAAGGTTGTCGCTTTTGAGTGATGTTAAAGGGAACTTCTGTATTTTTCAACCCTATTTTTCCAAGTTTTTGTGTCTCACTGACTAATAGGGACAACAATTTCTGAAAGTGGTCCAGTATTGAGGGAGAGCACTGTAGACGGCAGCTGCTCACAGGATGCAATATGGTGTTATTGGGGCAAGCTGGCACCGTCATGTACGTACATTAAAAGTGCTTGTTTTTGCCATAACAGGCTCTGATTGTTATTATAAGTGTCTGACATTATGGAAAGAGTCTCGTTCAAGGAGAATTCTCGTTCTGAAATCTGACGAGGTGACGTGTTGTTAGAAGATAACGGTGGAATAGTGGAATACACCCATGGCCAGCCGGACAGAGTTTCTTGTGTTGGGGTACAGAAAGCGTAGTTTAGTGTTATCTAAAATATACTCAATGTCATGGCTGAATAATTTTATGATTCTGCACCGGACTTCTCCTTGAGCTATTTGGAAACAATAACAATCAAGCGGATCAATAACAGATCAAGCTAATGGTAAAGAAAAACATTTTATTTCTCTGTAGTGTCCTTTCCTTAATGTTGAAGAAGATTAATTATACGCACATCACGTAGGAACAGCGTCAGTAAAGAAAAAGGTAACTCCTACACACTCCTCCATGCCACAGGTCAAAGTGACCTGACAAAGATCCAAGCAGGATTGAAACGGAGCCAATAAAAATATTGTGGCATGAAGTAGTGTGCAGGCGTTACCTTGTTCCTTTCTATAATGTTGTCAGACACTTACTGTATAATAACAATCTGAGCCTTTCAGGGGCAAAAACAAGCACTTTTAGTGGCCGTAACGTTTCACTGACACTGCTCACTTGCCCTTGCAGCTCATTTTGCGGCTGCCGGTTACAGCGTTATCCTTCAGTACTCTCCCCATTAGTCACTTAGACACAAAAACATGGAAAAATAGGCTCCAGGTTGAAAAATACCAACGTTACCCTTTAAACTAAATGCTGACTCGTGTTTTTTGCGGTGGTAAGCAGTAGAGGGACACTGTTGGGGCGGGAGGGATGTGGTCTGCAGCTGTTTGTTTCAGCTAAATCATACTGTAACTGGCTGAGTGTGGGGTGCAAACATTTGGCTTCATAAGAGATGGTGCTGCCAGCCTACACATATGCTGGCATCATGGCCACCCTGACACCCAGGTCAAGGAACAGCTTGATAGCTCAAAGGATTAGGCCACATGCTGTATGTGATGAGTGTGAATAGAAATGATTAATTGGACATAGCATCTTATCCTGCCGCTGTCACCTGTTTTTGAGTTGAAAAAGATGTTCTTATAAGGTTATAATTGTCTTCTATATTCATTAATAACGCAAGAGGTCTTATTTAATCCCTCAGTCGCGCTTTGAAGCCTTCAATCCTTGAGCGAGATGAAGTGCAGCAACACGTGCTGAGTTACAAGTATGCGGATCAACCCATTTTGGAGGCTGAAATAGTGCGGGGCTTTTCTCCAAATATTTTCTTAGAGTCCCAGCTTCTTTTTGGAGGCACTTAGCCTTCCCACACAGCGCTCAGAAGAGTGACACATGGCTTTGACATTGACTTTAGGCCTGTTTTGGGATCGTTAAAGCCCAATTTGTCAGCATTCAGCACAGGGCAGAAAGTGAGATGTGTTTCAAGGGGGCCTCACATCTGGACCTTTTGTGTTTTAACAGTGTCCCGCTTCCTCTTTTAGAAACCTGAAGTACGTGTATAATGGGAAGGCCACGTTCCACAGCCTGTTGGTCTCGTTTCATTAGCACGCTCTTATTCAAATACAACCTATCCCTGCTGGCCTAATCCCTACCTTTCTCCCCCCCAGTCCCATTCTATGATAATAATCATCAGTTGTAATGAGTTCATGTGATTATCAGCTGCTCCTGAAGGGAATAGAATAGTATTATTGAGGGGAAAACCTTGTAGAGTTTAACATGAGTTGTACAGTAAGCAGAGATGGAGAGACAGGCAAGACGCGGCCAAGGTCTGGTCTGGCAATCAGTCACCGCGAGGGCAGCTTGATTAAAGGAAATGGACTGAGTGGAAACTCTGAATGTGTGTTTTCAGTAGTGTTTTCGGCCTGTCTGGGTGATAACAACAGCAAAACAGATGCTGAAACAATTAGGGCAAGTTGGAGGATGTTTTTACTCCCACTCTGACCCCCCCTCTGCCCTCCCCTCCTCTCGCCTTGTGATTGCACATCAAAGTTGTCGACAGAGTGTTAAAGCTGATTTTATTGTTTGACTCCTTAAAGCAGTTGTCAGCTTTTATTAAAGGAGCTTCTGGCTGCAGACCAGCTGAGAGCCCAGACAGCCTCAGAATAGACCAGTCCCTGCAAAGGCACAGTGTTGAGTGGTGGGAGAAAAGCACACAGTTTCAGGTCCTAAAGTTTGTTGCACGACTGTCCTGCCTCATATTCCTGCATTATATTTACGTACTTGGTGGACTATGTCACTTTTACTGCAACAAGTAGCAATTACAAGATAATGGTACATTGAATTTTCCTGCATTTCCCAATATTCTCTTAATTTAGTTGCTTTGAAGCTCCTTTATATTCAAGTTTCCATCCAAATGTAATGCAAATTTTAACAGAATTTCGAGAAAATCTGCAAAACAAAATACTAATTAATGCGGGTTTCCATCCACTAAGGTTATGCAAATATTAGGAGTTGGTGCATCAAGATTAACAGTGTTCTGTATTAATCTGATAAACCGGAGGGTGGGTGCTTTCCGCAATGGAACGGTTGGTTGGGACGGTGTTATCAGCTGTAACTGCCATATGAGAGCAGTACAGAGCGGCGGCTGTGAGCCAGCCAGTGGGGCACGCTCACATGCACGAACATGCACTAAAAGGCACGGAGAAGCTTTTTACAACACACACAGAGGGAGAGAGATTTCATTCTCTGCTCAGGTAGACATTACTCCTCTATATCTTTACATAGAAAATAGTTGTTTGATGCTATATTAATAGTCTGGATATCAAATTTAGCATCTTTAAAGCAAAGTTTGGCTGTTTAAAGTCACCAAACTTACTAATAAATGGCAGTATATATTTCATACAATTATGTATTATAGTGGCAAAACCCCAGAAAGTGTTTCAAATTTAACTTAAGGGTGCATTTTATTTCTTCTAAAGATTTTCCTAAAATTTGGCTCCACTTGACCAAGCTGATAGCGTCAGCACCACATGGCAAGGTTAAAGGAAGCGGACGATGCACTGTCAAGGCGAATACACACATACACACACACCCTATGGTTTGTTTGCTCTGAGCAGGGAGAGGGCCGGCCTCGACTTAAAGGTGACTGATTTACAGTTTGTTGCTGTCTGTCAAACAGCTGACAGATGGGGAGAACAGCGCTGCCTCCGCCACACTGTCGCCACTCTTCAGATGCTTTTGCCGTTTCACCAGTGGCAAGAATGCTGAGGACCGCTCCTTAAATTTGATGGGAGGGTTAACGGCTACCATAAAAGTGTAACAGTAGAGCATACACTTTATTGTTTTGTACCTGTGATGACCACTGAACCTGCTAAATATCCCGTTAAAGGATATTTAAACCAATCCATATATTGTAAATAAACACAGCTGCTCACATTTGAAAGGGTTTTTTTTAAAACTCTTGAAAAAACATGGTCCTGAAATAAGAACGAAAATGTAACACAGTGCTTGTCTGTGATGAAATGGCAGCAGTGGACGTCATTTTGGCTGTAAATCTTCTGAGATGTAAATAGTCTAGATATCCCTGACATGCTCATACTGTGGGACACAACTTGCTTCTTATTTTAGCAGCTTTTCTAAAAGGCTCCAGTGTTGGGTTGGACTTTAAGCATTTATCATTTAACTGCCTGTTTGTGCTTTTTGTGCCATGCTGAATACAGCATATTTCTAGGCCTTTAAAAGTAATTTGGTGGTAAAAAAGTTAACAATTAAAGCCTACTGGTCGTCTGAGATTTGAGTTTATGGTTTTGCTCACCAAGCATCTTTGTCCTGGACTCCGTCCTGGTCTTTCTCAGTGCCAGTCAGGTCTGCGACAGCTCTTTTCATTCCCGCCCTGAAGGAAATGATCGGATAACAGACAAAAGTTCAGCTCAGACGTCGTGAGAATGAAAAGTCTGCACCTGGTTTTTACATGGGGCTGCTGTTTGGGTTTTCACTTTGACTTCTCATAACAGGGACAGGATTTAGGTTTCTGTGTCTCTTGCTTATTGATTAAGAGATCCAGACATTTCCTGTCAGAATTAATCTCCTTGTTGAACAATTAAGAATAAGCATTACATTTTAAAGAAACAGCCAGGTTATCTTAAAAGCAAGCCAGATAACTGATTTTGAATATTAACACTCCAGTAAAATGTGAATGTGGAAGGAGAGGCTTATTTCCCCCCTAATTGAGCCACAGGGTCTTTGTTTTGTCAGGGGATTTTAGACCAAATGGAGTCAGATTCCCGCAGATCTCCTGGGATGATGGGGAGGGCTGGAGTCTGGCAGAGCCTGGAGATCCCAGCAGTCCCCCCGGCTCCTTAATCCCTGTCATTAACTCAGCTACGCAGAGAGAACTGGCCGGCCTGCCAGCCACTACCCTCTCATCAGCCCCGTCCTCTGTCCCTTTATTTCTCCCCTCACATCCTCTCTTTCATTAGACTCATCTCCCGCTTCTTTATTTTCTCCTTGTTATTGTTTCCTACGGTTTCTACAGGATATCCTTCCTGATCTTCCCCGTGAGTGCAGGTGAAACATAAATCTTGAGTGTGTTCACCTGCACACTTCAAAAAACAACTTGTCCGACAAAAACAAGATCACGGGGCAAGACAAGAATATCTATATTATCATTCAATCACGCCATCTCTTAAATAAATAGCTTTCCTTAAGCAGCTATAAAACAAAAGTCTGACAGAAGCATCTCAGTTGGAGCGGACAAACCGTCCTATTATAGCACATCCTGTGGTGCTTGCTGTTTTGTCCATTGAAACACAGTATAGAGGGGAGTGAGAGGATGGGTCCGGGGGTGGTCCAGGGTCCTGAGAAGGGAGAGGGGAAACACCTTGTGACCCCCTTGTTCCTGACCAAGCTACTGGAGAAGACAACAAGGATGGACGAGCAGAGAGCACCGCTGGACAGCTGCCTCGATACGGGTCAATCAGTTGTTGTTGACTCTCATTTGACATCACGATGACATGCTTTAATCTGTTGCATTCGTGAAGTGTTAAAATCGTTCTCATCAGGAGGTAAAAGGATAAAAAAAGTGCACTTTTAAACTAAGAAGAGGCTCAAATGGATAATAATCCTGTCCTTGTGTTTTTTTTCATTCTTGGCAGACGTGCAATAAGGAAGGTAGATAAGTCATAAATAAACAGTCAGGATTTTGTTTCTCGTGGCAACAACAGTAATCAGCTTGCAAACACGGCTGTAGATTGGCTCTGGCAGGGCCATGTTTGGGTTTTGATATGGATGTCAGACCCAACTGTCTCCCAGACACAGACAGCACGACTTCTGCTGCAGATAAAGCCTCCGCTCCATTTGAGCCATCCAAGGAAAACTTTGCTTTGATGCACGCACATGTTCAGTTCGCTGACACAGAATAAATGTTGAAATCTGGACGGATCTACTTCTTCATGTGCATTAAAGTACTCCACTGATATAGCATTATTGGACTCACCGATGGGCAAAAATGCATCAAAATCGATGCAGCAGAATCAAAGATAACATCTTTTTTACTCCACACGTTCTTCCTTTTCAAAACATGGTGCAAATCAACTTCTGACAGTTCTGTGGAATTTATCCAGAATGGCATACTATGCACTACATACCCAATATGTGTACAATCGTTCAACATACTTTTGTGTGAATAAACAGTTGCTTTTATCTTTTCGGACGCACTGAACTGTAATTTGCGTTGTCACTTCCTGAGAGCCTCCTTGACGGTTGAAGACGGTCAACCATGGTAACCTGTGCCAACGTCATATGACGTCATACTCCTGTAACATATTATTGGAGAATTACAACTTCTTACTTTTAGTTATTAAAGGTGAAAATGATTGTACCAATTCTGTACTGTTATATTATTTTGAGATATTATAGAAATAGAAATATAGAATTTGTTTCTCTTACTCAAGGAGTAGGTGTATTAACACTGGGGGAGCATACCTCGCTGCTCGCTCCAATCATTTGTCAACAGTCCCCAAACAATGTACCCAACAATACTACAAGGAGACAGTCAAATATTAAAAATCCCAGTTTTCCAGAAAACAAAAAAAAAAAAATTAGCATCTGTTGTTTCAACCTACTCTGGGATACATGACGACATTTTAAAAATCACTCTAACTACAGGTGCATTGCTCATTAAGAGAAAAGTGCTTAGAGCGACAAAAATGAAACAATAGAGCAGCCTTATCAGCACAAACATTTCTCATGATTGGGTGGAGATCTCTATTCCGCTCAGTGCTGAGCTCAAGAGTAGGCAGATGTGGGGGAAAGATAGCTGTTTGTGATATGGCTGAGCTTTAAGGGTTTAATTAGGCACATACAGCACAGTACAATACCCTCTGCAAGTTATTTACAGAACTTTCCATTTCTCACTATGATAATGTGTTTCATCCTCGTGCTTTGTTCTGATATTTCATTTCTTGTTGCACTGAAAATGTAGACATGCAGAAGCAAAATGTCACGCAGGAGCAGCAGAAAGACAAACAGCCAGTGATCCTCAGATAACCTGCAGTTTGACAAGATGCTCTGCCAATCAGCAAACCCCTCAGCAGTAGCAGTGCCCTCATGCATCTGAGGGGGTGGCACTGGCTCCACGGCACGGGGGTGCGACGTCGTCTGGCACAGCAGAGTCGGCACTTAGCAGGCTGACGTGAAAGGTCCGCCGCGGCTGTGGCTCACGGTCAATATTGGATGGAAACACAAATCAGCAGTCCAGTATGAGTTATTGTTATTCCGCATAAAGTGTTTTCAGCAGGGACGGCGTGTGCTCCGGGGCTAACATTGTCTCTCAAATGACACCACTCTGTGACCCCAGACACCCTGTTGACCCGATCCCCGGGTGCCTCAGCGTGATTTGTGGGGCCTAGAGGTCTGCTGTATCGGTCACAAATCAGGGAAAGGGAGAGGGGGATCTGTGTGCTGCCATCAATTTTTACACTTCAAACAAACCTCAGGTCACAGATTACACCTTCAATCACTTATCTCCACCTCTGAGCAGACTGGAGCTGACATGCGGCCATTGCAAATGCCCCATACCCCCTCAAGTCGCCTGTCATTGACTCCAGTGAACTCTGTAAAGATGAATATCACACACCTTCCTATCTTTACAAAAAAAAAGCAGCAACTTTCCACAGAAGGGCTGCATAAGCATTCATGAACTGAAAATGAAGCTGCGGGTCAGAGTGAGACAGAAGCAGTCAGATCACAGCAGCGGATCAAAAGCAGCCACAGCTGTGGCAAAGACACACACACACACGTGTGGTCCAGGTGACACAGTGCAGCTAAAGGTGGCAAGGTAACTATGGTGATGTAGAGTGGAAAGGAAATATGACCCAAAATAAAAGTGTGCTATAACTTCTGGTCAAAACTGACATTGAATATATTTCACTTGTATTTTCTTTTGAAAGTAAGAAGTAGAAGTCCTCCCTCCCAGCTGATGATCATCCTCCCAACCCCCCTGTAGAAACCGAGCTCAGGATCAGCAGCAGGACTTTATCTCGGCACCTATAAAAGGCTCCGATTAACAAGTGAGGAGGTTCTCTGAAGATATCCAAGACGATGGTTCTAATCTGACCATCTGTTTCTTATCTACTCGCCCTTTATTTTTTAAATTTGCTAATTTATTTGTCTAAGGGATACCGGGACCTGCGAGCAGCAGGCGGCCAATCCTCTCCCTGGGGAATGAGGTAGAGGTGGGACCCACCTGGTGTGTGTGTGTGAGTGAGTTTGTGAGTTTGTGTGAGTGCTTGTGTGTGGTTATCTAAGATCAAAGATCAAGCACGAGAAGAAGAATCATTTTTCTTTTATAATAACTGATTTGAGGAGGATCAGCACTTTTTTATTTGAACTTTGAATTTGTTTTTTAATTTTTGCAGTTATGTCTCTATACAGAAAAGAAACTGGGCATTAAGGTCTCCTCTTTGTTGGAAGAAGGATGAAGACTCTGTCGTGTTAGACTCCCTTCAACTGGCTCCATATACAGCACAATAACCAGTCAGGCTGATAAACTGTGATCCAGAGAGTCCTTCCTTTCACCAAAGACATCTCCCGAAGCCAGTGTATTTACAATGTAAAAATGAATCATGTAGTAACTCACAGTTATCACCACTAGGAGGCCTATTTCTGACAGATTATCCAAACTAAACCTGCTGTAAATAATGTTCAGCACTGCTCAGACTTGTCCACTCTTTGTTTCACTGAAGGTAAATCATTTGAGCTGGCTTGGAGTCTCACCACAGGTCTACAAATAACACAATTTGGGAGCTGATTTAATAGTTTGTCAAACTCTGGTTTTTGCAGGTTGTGCTCAGTAAAGTTTTGCATAATGCAAAATTATTGGAACTTTTCCTAATTTTTTGTAGTGGAGTGTTTTATTGTGGGACTTATATATATAATAAATAAAATATAATTCTCTCATTCCTTGTAAATTACACCGCATTAAACTCCTTACATGATGCAATCAGTAGTTAAATGAACATGTATGAACCAGCAGGCTCAATGAAAAGGATTTAGAAATAGACATTGTTTGCTCAATGTGAGGTTTCCTTTTGTTTTTGTTTCAAACCGGTGCGTTTGCTCGTCCTTTTCTCATGCAAATAAACCTCCAGACTTGAGAATTGAATTCACACCCATCACATCCCTCCAGCTGCCTGCTGACGTTTAATCTAATCTTCACACAGGTTGGAGATTCACTGTCGATCTAATTACACCTTCAAGGCAACTCATCATCAAACTGCTCATATTTCTTTTTTTTAATTTGACAGTAAACTTTTTTTTATTATTATTAATTGTGCGACATAAAAAAAAAGGGACGAACTGTGGCGCATTTTTGCATTTAACAAGCGTTTAATTGTGATTGTGATGTAAAACGATGTGAGGTTAAATGTCCAGACTTGTTCCAAACACATATGCGCAAAATCCACCTTTTTTTTTTCTTAACAAAATCGCTGGTGAACTAGTGCGACGCCGAAAAAAGTCCGTTTTCATGATTAAAAGATAAGAAAGATAAGAAAGAGAAAAGGAGAAAAGTGAAGCAGGGTGGTTCAACCTGACTAACAGGTTCCTCTTTGTTCACTTAATGCCTTTTATTCTCTTCGGTAACTGACAAAAAACTGATTAAATCAACTGTTGGATGACATTATCATTATAGGCTATTAGTGATATATTAGTAATTATTATTATTATAATAAGAACTTGCTCAAGATCGCCAATTAAAATGGTGTAAATAAAAAAATATTGGCTTTTCAGTACAAAAAAAACAAGTTAAGTTGTAAGAAAAAAAACCTTTATTGACTGAATAATTGATTGATATTATAAGTCCCACAATAAAACACTCCACTACACAAAAAGAAATTAGGAAAAGTTACAATAATTTTGCCTTATGCAAAACTTTACTGAGTTCACTGTTTGACAAACTATTCAATCAGCTCACAAAATGTGTCACATAAAAGTTGTTTTTTTATTTGCCAGATGCAACTTATTTTGGCTGTGACAAAGTCTTGATTTTGGGATGTTATTGCATTTAATCGGTTATTGTTTATTTGGCCTGCTAATTCCTAAAAGATTGGTTATTAATTTTGCACAGTATAAAATCATTTGTAATGATAGTATGACCTGTCATATTGGGGCTCCTCGTCCTCCAGGCAGAGGGATGGGCTCCTCCAGAAGAGGTGAGAGAGCGGAGGAAGAGTAGGGGGGAGGGCTGAGAGATGTTTTACTGGAGGAGGAGGAGGAGGAGGAGGAGGGGGTCGTCCTGGGAGGGAACAGGGGTGTGGAGGGCCGAGTTTAAAAAGGCAGACAGCGCCAACAGTCACTCACTCTCTCACACAATCTGCCCTCTCCTCCAACTCAGCTCAACCTACAGCTCCTGTGATTCTCTCATTTTGCCTTGGATCTGTACAGGACTCTATCTGTTTTTATTCTGAAAACAAAGGATTTTTTTTTAAAGATCTTTTTGTTCTCCCCGCTGCAGCATGGAGACCGCCACTGGGGAATATGTTGATAACTATGACTATTATGATGACAATGAGACTGCCTGTGACTTCTCAGAGTGGGAGCCCTCTTACTCCCTCATCCCGGTCCTCTACATGCTCATCTTCATCCTGGGCCTGTCAGGTAATGGCGTGGTCATCTTCACCGTCTGGAGATCCAAATCCAAGCGTCGGGCTGCAGATGTCTACATAGGAAACCTGGCCATTGCCGACCTGACCTTTGTGATAACCCTGCCTCTCTGGGCGGTGTACACGGCGCTGGGCTACCACTGGCCCTTCGGCGTGGCTCTGTGTAAGATCAGCAGCTATGTTGTTCTGGTCAACATGTACGCCAGCGTCTTCTGCCTCACCTGCCTGAGCTTTGACCGCTACCTGGCCATCGTGCACTCTCTGTCCAGCAGCAGGCTGCGCTCTCGGGGTACCATGCTGGCGTCCTTGGGTGCTATTTGGTTTCTGTCCGGCCTGCTGGCGGTGCCCACGCTGCTCTTCCGCACCACTGTGAGCGACCAAAACAACCGGACCACGTGTGCCATGGACTTCAGCCTGGTGACCATGAACCAGAGGCACGAGTACCTCTGGATCGCCGGGCTTAGCCTGTCCTCCTCAGCCTTGGGGTTCCTCCTACCTTTCTTGGCCATGACCATCTTCTACTGCTTCATCGGCTGCACCGTAACGCGCCACTTCAACAACCTGCGCAAGGAGGACCAGAAGAAGAAGCGGCTGCTGAAGATCATCACCACGCTGGTGGTTGTGTTTGCCATCTGCTGGACTCCCTTCCACGTCCTGAAGAGCATGGACGCCCTCTCCTACCTGAACCTGGCTCCGAGCTCCTGCGGCTTCCTGCGCTTCCTGCTGCTGGCTCACCCCTACGCCACCTGCCTGGCCTACGTCAACAGCTGCCTCAACCCGTTCTTGTATGCCTTCTTTGACCTGCGCTTTCGCTCCCAGTGCCTGTGCCTGCTCAACCTGAAGAAGGCCATGCATGGCCAGATGAGCTCCATGTCCTCTACGCTCAGTGCCCAGACTCAGAAGTCAGAGATTCAGTCTCTGGCCACCAAGGTGTAGAGGGTAGAAGGAGAGGTGGAGCGGGGCTGCGGGTCGGTCCCAGCTCCAACCACTGGAACACTTGTAAAAATAAGACTTTACGTGTCCGTTATTCAAAGCTGGTAAACTGAGATGATGAACTTTCACTGCTCACCGTCATGAAATCCATAATATGTTCCTCCTACTCTACAGTGAGAGATGTGGATGCTCTGCATGTCGTGTGGACCTGAAGCCGGAGCCAGCTGGCTGAGCTCCTTTAGCTGCTTTGTTCCTCAAATTCTCAGAGAAAAAAATATTCTATTTTTTGTTTTGTCCTGCTCTGCAAAAATTCTCATTTCTATCACGAAAAGAGGGCAGAATTATGATTTTTAGAAACACACACTGATGTTAATGATGAATTCAATTTACGCAGAACTCTGTTTACACTGGATGAAACATAAAGCTGTACAGTATTTTCATACCATAGCATTTTGTTTTTCTTGTTCAGATCTATTGCTGTTTTGTTTTAGAAGCACTTGTTAAAAAGATGTGTGAGCAGGGAAATCAAACAGAGCGGTGTGTCCTCTTAAAAGCCTGTTGTTTGTGAAGGTAGAAGTCTGCAGGAGGGGCGGGAGGGAGGAGGGGTGTAAGAGGAGCAAAGGTGTTGCGGCTTAATTATATAGTTTGTTGAGAGGAGACGGGGGACAGACAGGCAGATGGCAGTTGACAAATGTTGGGCAACAGGAGAGGGGTGGGGTGGAGGTGGAGGTGGAGGTGGAGGTGGAGGTGGAGGTGGAGGTGGAGGGGTTTCGCAGTGTGGTCGCAGCACTAAAAGGGGACAAAGGAACTCTGTAAATAAATGTTCCAGTTTGATGTATATGTTTTATTTTTCGACATCACTGTAACTAACTACTGTATTAAAGATGTGTTCTATGAACTTTGATCTCTTAGATTCATTGTGTGATTGTGTGTGAAAACCAAAGTTATACTATTGTTTGAAAATGTCATCTTAAAGGTGGGAGAGGAGAAAGTTCTAATACTAAATGTAAATATTTGCACAAAAGTGGGCTCTCTTTTGAAACTCCTTTAGTTTCACATCAGTTTCATTACAGCATCCTGTTATTTCAGTGTTAAGTACCTCCAGAGGGTTAAAGCTTTGCTATGAATGCTTTGCATTTGGTTTACACCTTCAGACTAATAGATCTCTAATCTCTATTGATTCACAGCCAGTATCCAGACTGTAACCGGATTATGCAAAGTGGCCGTCATCCTGAGTGTGTATTCGATACTCACTCAGTTGTGACTTCCATCAGATGTGGTGCTTTAACTATTTGATGACACAGTCTTGTGGGTCACAAGATTATTTAAAAGTGTCTATTTATAACCAGCAGACGGGTGCCCTATCCAAGTATTTTGTGTTTTTAGTTAAAGTTAAAGTAATTTTTAAAGTACTTGCAGTTCATGTAAAACAATGTCACAAAAAGACTCTCTATCCGCAGGAGGTAAAGCCAACCGAACCCCACATGTTCACTGAATAATAGGGTCATTACCAATGAGTGACTCTTCTGAGGGATCCTTTGATTTGACAGTAATGAGCTCTGTTGGACATAATCACCGTTTAGAGATGGCGGCGGCGGGGGGGAAGTGGGGCTCTAATCCTGGCAGAAGTCGGGGCCACCGAACAAGTCAATATTTGTCCCCGCTGACAAGTGATTGCAGTTAGAGCGGTTGGTGTGGGGTGGGGCTGAGTGGGGTGATGGGGGGGGAGGTGATGGGAGGAAGGCGTCTGACTGCAGATGCTCCAACACACTGAGTGGAGAGGAAAAATAGTGAACGAGGTGAGGAAGGTAGAGGAAAAAATCCCAGCTATGCGAGTTCGTCTCGCATCCTACTTTAAAGTAACAACATGTGTGAAACAACGAGAATGTGAACCCGCATGATTCATCTCGACTTTTGTGTGTGAGAGATCATATGTTCCATATTGTCCATCCTGGCAAAATGCTGCAGGTTTGACAGCAGCGGAGCTCGAGGCAAATCGCATGATGGATGTGAGGGCCTCTGCGTGTTCATCACACGCAGACAGGAACAGGATTGCTAAAACACATAGTTATTCTTCTTCATATAGTTGGAGTCAGATGCCATTTGGGAAGGATTTACAACAGGCTTTTACAGCATCATTGTAAGGGCCATGACAAAAAAGCCTGCAGCTTTCAATCTGGTTCATCTTTACACATATCAGTTTGACAATCAAGACAGTGGAATCAGGGTGGAGTCAATCATGCATGCCGGACTGGCCAGACTTGTTGTTGTTATTGAGATGAACTGGGCCGACAGCTTGTCTGATGCTGTTAGCCAGCAAGTCCACTTTGGGATAACTCACCCAGAATACCAGCTGAGCAAAGCACCGGGGGAGCACGGGGGACACCGCCAACACAAAAACAACAGTTGCGTAGGTCCTCTGAATGCACATAAATGTTGTCCGTGCTCGTGTGTGGCCTGTGTGACCTGCTTATGGGACCTGGTATGGGATATTTGGGTGTGTGGGCTTTACAGTGCTCCCAAAGTATTCTTAGAGGGAGTTCAACCATGTCAACCCACCAGCCCCCTTAAAATGTTATTTTCTCCTCATTAGGACAGTATGGCATGAACATGAACACATTAATGTACTGATACTGACCAACAGCTGCTACATCTAATACAAAAATACTACATACTACACATTGTACAGGTAATTTCATCACATAAATGAGGCGCATTCACAATTGAATTCTTCTAAAATGACAATAAAGTAATTTGAATTTTTAAGCTATGGGTTTCTTTTACTGTCTTTTATTTTATGAACTTCCTGACATATCTAAAGATCAAATGAGAATTTGATCTTATCCATCTTAAAGGATAAGACTGGTGATATTATATATTTTTGTTAATGGCAACAATTAAAACCACGAAAAGACAAAAAACAACCAGCATCTGTCTCTCAATACTTTCTGACTTCTCAGTACTGAAAGCTATTTATTGCTGTTGAAGACGTAAATCTGAAAGAACCGGGGCCAGTTGAATAAAAATGGACCTGGTCTTTGTATTAAATATAACTTTAAGTCAGGTTTGCCATAGACAGCTAAAAGTTAGCTAAAAGTAGCATAATGGATGAACAGTCGCAATAGTTAGCTAAAGGTTAACTAAAAGCAATGGATAAAAAGTTCAAATAGTTAACTTTAGCTGAAAGTAATGAATAAACAGTTGAAATAGTTAGCTAAAAGTTAACGTAAGCTAAAAGTAATGGATAAACAGTTGAAATAGTTAGCTAGAAGTTAACGTACACTAAAAGTAATTAATAAACAGTTGAAATAGTTAACGTTAGCTGAAAGTAAGGAATAAACAGTTGAAATAGTTAATGTTAGCTGAAAGATAAACAGTTGAAATAGTTAACTGTAGCTGAAAGTAATGGATAAACAGTTGAAATAGTTAGCTAAAAGTTAACGTACGCTAAAAGTAATGGATAAACAGTTGAAATAGTTAACGTTAGCTGAAAGTAATGGATAAACAGTTGAAATAGTATGCTAACTGACTTTCTAACAGATT